>JAJEJO010043448.1:0-11269 GCA_020662805.1 Glaucomys volans | reverse complement strand
GGGGGGGGGGGGGGGGGGGGGGGGGGGGGGGGGTAAAATTAATAACAGAGTGTGTGACAGATATCATTGCCCTGTGTACATGCATGAAAGCACAGATGGTGTGACTCTACTTTGTGTACAACCCTTGAAACAATAGCTGTACTCCATTTGTGTTCAATGAATCAATAAGTAAATTAAAAAAAATATATATATATATATTCTAGCTTGCTTCATCAGAGTCCAGGAGAGAGAGTTCAAGCAAGACATAGTCACAGTCTTTTACAACTTAATCTCCATCACTTTTGCCATATTCTATTCATTAGGATCCCCAGGCCTAGCCCTCATACAGAAAAGGAGAAAATTACACAGAAGTAAATATCATAAGGTGGTTTCACTGGAAGTCACTGTGGAAGCAGCTAACTTATAGTATATACAGAACCCAAATCTATGTCTGCCTGACTTGAATTACCTCTGTCCAATGTACCAAATGACACAGCCTCACAGGTTTCCAACATGTACGTAGTTCATCATGTTATACTTTCCAAAGCACTATTACAAGTGTGATTTCTTTCATTTAAAATACATAGAGGGGCTGGGGATATAGCTCAGTTGGTAAAGTGCTTACCTTGCCAGCACAAGGCCCTGGGTTCAATCCCCAGCACCGCAAAAAAATAAAATATGAAAAAAATAAAATACATACAAGTAGATATCTTCATTCTCACTTTATGAAAGAGAAAACTAAACTCAGGAACATGTAACTGATTCATGACTTGTGTAGGTCATTATAATTTTATTGTTGACATTTAAAAAGTTCTTCTTGTTGAGCTCAAATGATTTTCTCAAGCTCATACCAAAGACTAGATGCAGGTTTTCTGTTTCCAAATCCCAAGAACCAATGCTGCAACTGTATTTTCATTTATATCCACTCATTTTCTCCACTCATATTTGGTTCCTAACACCCATCTATCTGTGGAGAGCACTGTCAACTCAAAGCCCATCAGAGAGGGCCGCAGGATCTCCTGGCTTCCCAGAGTTACTGCAGCTCTGAGGCACCATGAAGGTAGGATTGTGGATGAGACAAAAAGAGGAGGCTCCTGCATATGGGACACATTCATGACACCCATGAATCACAAGGTGGTTTTTGCAAAGAGAAGTGGGAAAATATCCACCCAATACTCAAAGACAGTGTCAGTCTTAGTTTTATTCTTTTGCATATAGCCCAGGCCCCTCTCCTTCTTCTCTCCTTAATTACAATCCCTAAGAAGTCCCAGTAATCTTCCAGATCCATTCTCTGTTGCCTGATCAGCACAATGGCATCCTTACTGAGTGATCTTCCTGCCTCTAGTCTCCACCACTGACATCCACCATTCTTCATAGTATCCAGAGTGAACTTTCTACCTCAAATCTGAACTTGAAACTCTCCTTCTTAAAACCTTCAATACTTTCCCATCGTTCTCAGCAGAAAACTGATATTTCTTATCATAATGATAAGGCCCTCCTGGAATGGCCCCTCCTTTCCTTGCCAGTCTCAGCTTTTACTGTTCTCATCATTTCTGCTCTGACCACCTTGACCTGACATGGCCAGTGTTTCTTAAGTGCCCTGGTCTCTTCTTTTCTGGCTATCTCTGCATTTCTTCCCCTTCTTTTATCCTTAACCTGCTTGTTATAGTTTGTATCTGAAATGTCCCCCAAAGGCTCAAAGGTTGAAGCTTTGGTCCCTAATGAAACAGTGTTCAGAGGTGGGGTTCTATGGGGGTGATTGGACCATGAGGGCTCTGAGCTTTTCAATAGATTAGTCCATCAATACGTTCACACCTGGTGGTATCTCCTGAGGTGGTGGAGATTTAAGGAGATGGGGCTTAGTTGAAGGAAGCAGGTCACTGGGAGCGTACCCTGGAAGGGTATATCGTGTCCCAGGCCTCTCACTCATTTTTGGCTTCCTGGCTCCCATGAGGTGAGCATCTTTGCTCTGCCACATGCTCCCCACCACAATGTTCTGCCTTTCCACAAGTCCACAGCAATAGGGTCAAGCAACTATGGATTGAAACCTCTGAAACCATAAGCTAAAATAAATCTTTCTCCTGTAAGTTGATTTTCTCAGGTATCTTGTCACAGCAACAAAAATATGATTAACACACTGGTCAAGACTTCCAATTTACTCCTCACATGTCAATTTCTCATGAAGGCTTTCTCTGACTGCTCCCAAGTCTAGATTTGACATTCCATAGAACACCTAGTTGTACCTGTCACACTGTGTTGTTGCAGTATGGCCAGAACCAGAAGGACAAAGCCTGGATTTACCTCATCTATTATATCCACTGTGGCCAGCATAGCATGGGGACCATGGTAGTAACTTAACAAAATTTTGTTGAATGAATAAGTGAGTGTATGCAACCCCTGTTCCCATGTTCTTGGGATTAAAATCCTCCAGTTGTTAATTCATCCACTTGCAGGTCACTCAACTTCCTGTAGCTCCAGGGGAACTGTCCTGTCAATGATGGAGCCCCACAGCCTCAGGTAAACTATGCATTCATTTGTTCTGTCACTTAATATTTGTGCCAGGCATGTGCTGAGTTCTGGGACAGAGTCAAATACAAGCTAGGCACACAAGGGTTCAGACCAAAATGAGTTCTCATCTGGTACCTGGAACTTATGCTATTTCAGAGAGTTCCTCAGGGGAATAATAGACTCATGTTTATAAAGTACCTTAATAAAGACACTACCTTGGTATTACTATTCTCTCTCAAATGCATCTGACTTTTACTCACTGTAACATTACCAGGAATGTTATAATCATATACTGTCCCATTTTGTTTTATTACTCAAGTTTTGAGGTTATATAGCCAGTAGCTGGCATTCCCCCCTCTGAATTGATGACAGCGTACCCACCAGCTGCAACATTATTGTTCGGAATTGTTTTTGAGACAGTAATAATTTTAGGAGTTACTGTTAAAAAGTAATATGGGTCAGTAATATAGTCAGTAATATACTTTAACATTTTATGACCCCTTCTTCATTTCTTTCCAGTTAAAAAACAGAAATCCTTCTCAGAGGTTTAGGGGTTTGTGAGCTTCTAGAAGATTTTAAGCCATCATCATCAGAGTTTGCGCAGTTAATACTCCAGGCTGCTTCAGCCTATGGATGGAGAGAAATTTCCCAGCAAGGGAAATTTCAAGGACAAGGCCAACATTTTTCTCCTCCAACAGGTATGTTAATTTATTCATGTATTTATTCTTTCACTAGTTCCAATACTTTTAGCATCAATAATTATATGGCGTTATGTCCGTACTTATATGCTAGTTACAACAGCCTTTAAAAAGCAGTACCCTTGTTATTCCCATTTTACAGATGAGGATGCTGAGATTCAACAAGGTCGCATGAGTTACCCAAGGTCATGCAAGTATCAAGTGGTAGGACAGGAATTTGACCTCAGATGGGTGTGGCGTAAGAGCACACATGTTCAACCCCTTCTTAATTCCCTTAATTCCTCCACACATATTTGAGGTGACCTACAAAATCCCATTAAGTGCACAAGATAAATCAGTGAAGTAAAGTAATAAAGAGGGAAATTAAGGTAGAAACAAATGATGTGAAGTTAGAACTGGTATATAACATCCCAGTTATATACCATATATATATAAAACATAAACCCACAGAGTCCAATGCACTTGGTACAAGAAAGCAGTAAATTTAGTTCTATATTTCTCAGTCAAAGAGGAAAATGTATTCATTACATGCTTTGCAATATCCATAAAATAAAAACAAACTAGGTGCTCAGGGGGGAATACAATTTCTATCATGGTGCTGAGACTTACAGAAAATTTCTCACTTGGGCCTCCTAAGAAATGACTGTGATGTAATGATAGATCATGGTCCTCAGTGGCATCCTTGGAGGAAAATCTGCAGCAACTCTGGAAGCTTTTCATAGATTCAATTCTAACACATAGTGCAGGGAGAAGTTTGGCCCAGGTTAAAAGAGCAAAATCCAGATTTTACAATTTCCAATGACCCAGATAAATCTCAGGAAGGAAGCAAAGTTCCAAAACCACATTTTGTAACACCAAGCTAAGATACAAAGCTGGGGCACAGGCATTCCATGGCACAAGTTAAAGGCAGGCCTGTGTCATTTTGTAAAGTGTCTAGGTGTTGACCCCTTCTGCCAACAAGAGCATTTTGAGGACAGGGACACCATGTGCATGCCCCACCCACCTCTGTGTATGGCCGACACAGGATATTCACAGGGCAGGGCTCAGGTCCCTCAAAAAATTATTCTGGGTACATCATGGCAATATGAGTAAGAGTCCCCAAAACTTACTCCATAAGAATGACTGATCATTTCAACCTAGAAAACTTTAGCCTTGGCCATTAAAAATAAAATAAATAAATAGATACGCAGATTAAAGCAGGGCTTACATATCTAACTTTAAGCAATGCCACATCCTGCTGAAGTCTCCAATGTAAACAGTACCTAAATATATGGATTTGTTATGCAGGGTTGCCAGGACAAATTAATTAAATGCTGGAAGATGTTTAAGATAAGATCGATAGGACTTAATCCCAGCATCTGGAGCAATTATTTTTCCTCGCCTTTTTGAAGGCAGAGTCCAGGCATGGTATCCTGGAGCCTTGGAATCAATTTTGCTACCTGATCAGTATAACATCATCCTAGACTCAACCAAGGGTCTACCTACACTCTCAGTGTAGTTGAATATGTAATGAGAGAATGTATCTAAAGTCATGGGAAACCAAGGCATGAAGGAAAACTTGGTACACTGAAAAGAACTTGGCCTTTGGAATGTTCTAGAAATTAGTTCAGATCCTGATCTTGTCAGTTACTAAGAGTATCATCTTAGATAAATTATTCAATCTCTAAGAATCCCAATTTTCTCATGTGCAAAAACTTAATAATACTTTGAGGGGATATTGGGAAGATTAGAAAGGGTAATTCGTGATTATTATGGAAGACAGTAATTCCTTTTATTAGAGAAGGAATCAAAGTTAATTGCGGGGTAGAGAGAAATTTGAAGTTGATCTTGAAAGTTGAAAAGGTTTTATAGCTGGAGAAAGTGGGAAAGACACTTGGCCTGAAGGAGCAACATGAGCCAAAAAGGGAAAAAAAATGTGGAATATGTTGTATGCATAGGAAATGGCATAGGTAAAGACATGGAGAGATGAGAAAGAGTGGAAAGTCCTATCAGGGACAAGATGGGGAGATGGCCTGAGGCTGGGCTATGGAAACCTTGTCTGAAGTGCAAAGAAGTGGTCCAGAGAAGGCCCAGCTCCATATTCTAAGATAGTGGTCGATAAAGAAGGGTGTGTAAACTGACACAAGGTACATGTTCTCATCCCTGGAGTGGAACTCAAAATTACCCACAGCCTTAGAGAAGCAAAGTTGACATGCCCAAGGTTATATGAATAGCAGAGTAGGGATGGTTTCAAATCTATTGATCTGATGGTAGATTCCATATGTGCTCTCTACTTTTCTGTGCAGGTGGATTATTCTTCCCATTACCTGTTGCTTTCACCTCATTTTAGCCGTTAGTCATTTTGTCTGTGATTAAATAGCAACTTCAGTATTTCTTTCCTTCATTGCTCTGTAAGACACTTGAAAGCAGAAAATGTGTTTTACTCAACTCTCTGGTGGTCAGAACCTACACATAGAAAGTATGTTCACAAATGTTAAGTTGAGCCCTACAAACAAAATAATTGCAAAGGAAGCTCAATTCACTGCATGTCCCCTTCTCTTGAGCTTTTGTAGGTATTGGCTGCCAGCACTGGATTCATAGAATATAGAAAGGAAATTGAAAAGGGTAGAAAAGACAACCACTTCATGCTATCCACTGGAAAATCATTCTTAATAAGCCACAGGCTGTCCTTGGAAACCAGTAACATGATTATTTCTGTCTACCAGGAGCAGGGTGCTGTCAACATGTCCTGAAAGATACCAGAAGTCCAGACGGCCATCCAAACACAAGGACATTTTGGGAACATAGAGAATGTTACCAATATTATGATCACCAGGGGGACTGAATTAGAACAAGATATATTTCCTGCTTGTATAATTACATCAAAATGGATTCTACCATCATGTATAACTAAAAAGAACCAATGAAAAAGAATCCAAGGGAAATTTAATAACTACTGCATAAGCCTGAAAAAACTGCTTAAAAAATGCCCTATATGAACATAATTTCAAATATCAGCTATGCAAAAGAGGAGTCGGTTCTTAAGTGCAAAGGGGAGAATGATTCTTTTGTTTTAAAGGAATGCTTAAAAACGACTTGGATCCTACAAGCACCTGGACTGTAGGTCTGCATAGTAGAGATAACTTGCCTAAGAACTGCAACGACATTATGAAGCCCCCACCACTTAAGTAATCAGTACTTGAAATTGGATGCTTCATCCCTCGGCCTTATGCATTTACTTATCCATTTATTGTTTCTTTGGTTATCTATCATATGTCAAGCACTGCACTAAGCATAAGGAATCCACAGGGAAAAGAGAGACATGATCTCCACTCTAATAGGACTTATCAAACTACCAGAAAATAGCCTCTCAGCAGACCACATGATCTGCTCTTTCATAGGGAAACAGAAGTCACCCAAGGGAGATTCCCACCTTCCTGCCACCAGACTCACAGCACCTGACCTTTCCTTATCCCTTTTATCTACAACCTCTACCTGCACCAATGCTCCAAGACCCCTGACCTCCTAACTCATCAGACTCCTCTTTGTACCCCCTCTATCTTGAATTGTCAACCATTCTTTTTCAGATGTCTTTTTGCCATCAGCATTAAAAGCAACCTTAGGTTCTTTCCATCTTAAAAAATTAATAACTCTCCCAAGCTGTTTCCTAATTTCTCTACTTCACAGCCAAATTTCTCTAAACATTTGTCTGCATTCATAGTCTACTTCCTTGCTTCCCAAGTCCTCAAATAGTAACTGTAATTTGGCCTGTGCCTGGGCCCTGCTCCCCAATTTCACTGTATCTGTTCTCAATAAACCCAGCAGACATTCTATAGTTCTTACCTTTCTTCACATCTGAACAGCATCTGATACTGTTGACCTCCTTTTTGAAACACTATTCTTCAGTCTCTATAACACTACATTCTACTGGCCACTCATTTATCTCTCTGTGGTAAGTAGAATTATAAAAATGTCCTCCAAAAATTCCCATTTCCCAATTATTCAGACACTAATCTGGGTTCCACTGTGAAAGGACTTCCTTAATGAGATTAAGGCTACTAACCAGCTAACCTTAAAAATAGAAAAATTATCCTGGAATATCCAGGCAGGTCTGATGAAATCACAGAGGGCTTTAAAATCAAAAAAGAAAGGCAGAGGAGTCAATCAAAGAGATGTGGTCAGAAGAAATTCAACACATGAGAAGGACTTAGGCTACCATTGCTGGTTTTGAAGGGAACTAGAACAATTCTCTTTCCCTCTTTGTGGATCCTTCTTCTTCCACCTGTGCCTTAAGCATGGCTTCCCATCCTACTCATTTTCCCTGAGTAAAATTAGCTCCATGGCTTCAATTTCCATATGCTAATAAATCCATCTCATCCCTCTATATCAGATATCTTCGATGAATTCCAAACCCATACATCCAGCTATCTGCTAGATATCTCCATTCATATGACTCAGGTGTATGTAAGACTCAACATGTCCAAACATGACCTCTTTATCTGCCCTAAAGCTGCTCCTACTCCTGAGATCTCTACCTACCTGAATGGTATGACAGTAATCCAACTGCCAAGTCTAAACCCAAGCCACATCCTTGCTTCCTCCCCTTTCTTCAATGCTAAGTCCAATCCCTACATCCTTTCTATTCTAATCTTAATTTTCTCTAATCCATCTACTTTTCTCCATTTTCCAGTACAAATCACCATCATCTCTCATTCATGATGCTTAGGGATAATAGTGCAACCTCCCATCCATTCTCCCATCTGCAGCCAAAATATCACCCCTGAGATAAAATCTGTATCTGTGGGGCTGGGGATATAGCTCAGTTGGTAGAGTGCATGCCTCACATGCACAAGGCCCTGAATTCAATCCCCAGCACCACACACACACACACACACACACACACACACAAATCTCTATCAAGGGGAAAATTTAATAGAATGAGTTAAGAGGAGACCAAGTTACTATTCTAAAGAATAAGATCAAGGAAATCATCTATAACTAGGACAAGAAGACAAAAAAGGAAAAACATAAAGGGAAAATGTAAGAGACGTGGAAAACTACTTCATGAAATCCAATATTACTGATGAGTTTTTAAAAAAGGTTAAATGGAATGGCAAGTAGTTTTAAGAAAAAAAAATCCCAAAATATAAAAGAAGTTTCCAAGCATCCAAGACTATGAACAAACAAAGACTTATGCCCAAACATGTCAATAAAATTTCTCATTGATAGTATTGGATGGCTAAAACAAAAGAGAAACATATTAAACTTCCTAATAGAAAACTGTCAAATCTAGAATCCTATTTTCTTTTTTCTTTTTAATATTGCTTTAGTTGCCAATGGATCTTTATTTTGTTTATTTATTTGTGGTGCTGAGAATCGAACCCAGTGCCTCATGCATGCTAGGCAAACACTCTACCACTGACCCACAACTCCAGCCCTAGAATCCTATTTTCAACCAAACTAACAATATGGGAAAGCAAAATGAAGGTACGTTATAGATGTGCATAGACAAAAAATACTTCTATAGAGGAATTTTCTGCAATGTACACTAAGCCAGGGTTTTGATTACCTCCTACAATTCTCTGACATATCTAATCCAAGTAATATTAAAACATTCATTCTACCACAACTAATTAGCAAAGAGAACAAGAGAACTTTTTTAATTTAAACACATTGGTATTGGTGTTACAGCTGACCAGTTTCCAGGATTTTGCTATCTCTTGGACAGGTTATACTTTGATTTTTTGACTCATGCAATAAGATAAATTTTGAACACCAAGAGACAGACTGGTCAAAAAGAGTCTCACAACTCTTTATTCACTATTTGTAATGCTTAAATGATATTTAGAAACTGCGAACATTGACTTCAGCTCTCTGCCCAAACACTGAAAATACCGATTATGCAAACAGTTCCAGGACCCAGAGCTAAGATTGCTTGTACGGTGCTTAAGGTAGAATACACAAGGAATGCCAGGAGCCTAACGCCAAACCCTCCTGGGAATTTTCGTGTTATAAATCCAGCAAGCAGATGATAGACCCATGGTGAAATTTACTTTAAAAACATCACCCAGGGGGAAATCCATTATGAACTCTGGCCATGGCAAAATCCCATCATAGCTTTCTTCTGATACAAAGGTACATAACAAAAGAGCAAGCACTCAGTAATCCCAAACAAAAAGCTTCAAGTAGGATCTTGCAAATATTTTTCTCCTGTCTTAAATATATTATAAAATAGGGCAGAGAGACCTTGTCCCATACTGCTGAAAAATAGTCACAATTAGCATCCTCTTTCTATTTCAGGGTTTTGTTTTATTATTGGCTATAGAGACAGTTACACCAAAGACTGCC
Source organism: Glaucomys volans (assembly GCA_020662805.1). Classification (NCBI taxonomy): domain Eukaryota; kingdom Metazoa; phylum Chordata; class Mammalia; order Rodentia; family Sciuridae; genus Glaucomys; species Glaucomys volans. The sequence goes on along the minus strand of JAJEJO010043448.1, from coordinate 1,757 downwards.
TAAGCTCTCTCAGTGACATGATGGAAGCCTTTTTAACCTTGTAAACTCATGCTGATGTTTCAGTTTAATTCAAATATTATTAAATCTTGTATCTGATTTTATATAAACATATACTGATTCGCATTTTTTCTAGGATGCCAACTTTTTTCCTGTCTTCCATATATACAATGTTCTCACCAATTTTAGTACACTCTTTTATCATCATCAGTAATTTAAGTTACAAGATTCTTCAAAAATGTTTAAATCTTACTTTTTCCACAAAAACATCAACAAATTCACTAAGGCAGAAATAAAACATATTTTAAAGCCCCTGTTAGAGAAAAGTATATCTGAAGTATATCTGAAAAGGCTGAATAATGGCCCCTAAACTGGCCACATCCTTATGCCCATAACCTGTGGATGTTACTTTCTATGTCTAAAAGGACTTTGCAGATGTGATTGAGTTAATAATCTCAAGAGGGGGAGATTGCCCTGGAATACTCCAGGAGGAGGAGGGGACCAAGCATGTAATCACAAGCATGCTCACAAGAGAGAAGCAGAGAGAGAGGGAGAATACCACAGAAGAGAAGGCAGTATGGTGACAAAAGCAAAGACTAAAGCTACATGCTTTGAGGATAAAGAAAGGGGTCACAAGCCAAGGAATCCAGAGCCACTAGAAGATGAAAAAGACAACACATGCTCCTCTCAGAGCCTTCAAAAGGAACTTCCATTGCCAGTATTTCCACTTTAGCTCAGTGACACTGACTCCATACTTCTCACTTCTGGGCATAGGAGAGAGAAATCTGTGTTGACTTGAGGTGCTAATGCAATAGTTTATTACAGCATCGATAGGAAACTTAAATAATCACAAACACACACACACACAGAAACAAACACAACAAAAACTGATTTACTTGGAAATTTAAAATACTCTTCAAAAATAACTATTTAATTAAAGGTATAATTACAAACTATTCATAAAGAAATAAGTATACTACATGTTGGATGCTAACAGATTTAGTCATAGTAGTAAGAAAAAGAAAAATGCAAAGAGAGTATTCTGGAAAAATGGAAGAGTCTCTCCATCTAGACAGCCATACACTGGAAGAATCTGTCTTACTTAACTATAGGCACGTCACTCAACAACGGGGGTGCATTCTGGGAAACATGTTGTTAGATGACTTTACTATGTGAGCGTCAGTGTACTTACATAACCAAAGATGGCTGCAATGTCTCTAGGTGACATAATCTTATGGGACCACCATTGTATGTGCAGTCAGTCACTGACCAAAAATCTTTGTGGCTCATGACTTTTATTTTGGTACTCTGGAATCTATTAAAGGCTTGAAACTTTCAGAGAATGGTAAACTATGATTAGCTTTCATCAATTTCAGCTCCTAGAACAGGAGCAGCTACCATGGTGAGCAACTATGCACTAGTTACTAGAGCAACCTGTACATGTTTTTCAGGAACCAAGATATGCAAAAAGCAGCCTGTCATGCAAATATCAGGGATCTGTGCTCTGATCACTGGTTGCTGCTTCTAATCACAGTGGTACAAACAGACATCAGCCATTGTAGTTACTCAATGCAGTCCCCATTGCTGCAAGCCCTTTCTCCACCAGTCAGAGTAACTTCCAGGGGATTTAAAAGGCCAGGTCTCACTTCACAGAAGAAGAAATACAATTGATCAACAAACATATGAAAAATGTTCATCGTTCTCGCAATTAGAAAAACGCAAATCAAAACTGCTCTAAGATTTTATCTCACTCCAGTCAC
>JAJEJO010043437.1:4574-26363 GCA_020662805.1 Glaucomys volans | reverse complement strand
GGCAGGGACCAAAGCCCTGCTTTTCTTTCTGCTCTATCCACCGCCTGCCTGTCCACCTGCCTGCCCGCGGCTCCCTTGTGCTACTTGCCCCATAGGCTGCGGTTCCTGTTGAGGAGCCTGTGGGCAGGCACAGACACCTCTCCTTCCCTCCCTGGTGGCCCTTGTCCTTCCTGCACCGCTGCCCTGCTTAGCTAACCTGTGTCCTGTTCCCAGAGCTCTCTTCCGGCTGTGGTGGTGGAAACATTCTCAGCAACTGTGAATGGCACTGTGGAAGGCAGTAGCGGGGCGGGGCGTTTGGATCTTCCCCCTGGCTTCATGTTCAAGGTGAGCCCAGACTAGTAGACCCTGCCATTGTTACACAGTGCCCTGGCAGTGGCGGGGGGAGGGGAGGAGGGGGGCGGGGGTGTCATCTTCTTGTACAGTTGAGCCCTAGGCAGCTCAGATTTACCGTCATATGAGCCCTGCTATGCCACTTCAACCCACTCAGTGGCCTCTGAGCCCCACATCACCACTTCACAGGGGTTCACATTACAAAGCCTTCTCCCCTGTGCAGGGCTGGAGGGGCACCACAGGATCCTGACATGCTCTCCTGACCTCTGCAGGTGCAGGCCCAGCACGACTACACGGCCACTGATACAGACGAGCTGCAGCTCAAGGCTGGTGACGTGGTGCTGGTGATCCCCTTTCAGAATCCGGAGGAACAGGTGAGTGGATGCCGCTTCCCAAACTCCCTGGGGTTGGGCGGGTGTGGAGGGGCTGCAGTGACAGAGATGGCCAGAAGGGGGCAGCAGAGGCTTGCTGTCTTGTGCTCCAGGACGCCATCAGTTGCTCCTCTCCTTTCCCTAAAGCCTTTTTCTCTCATCCTACTTTCTTTCTCTGTCTTGTGCTCTCCTCTCCCACTGGCCTCTCCCTAAACCTGCCTCTCCCAATCTTTCAGCTCCTCAGTGTCCTCTCTCTTTTTCTTCAGCCTCCACATCTTCCTCTTCTCAGGCTCTGTCAGCTCTCTGTTTCTTTCTCCTCTTCTCCTCCCTCCTTATCTACCCCACCCCCAGACCTGGCGTTCCTCCCAAAACAGGATCCGTCTTGCTCAGGTCCCTGCCTGAAGGTGTCCCCTCTGCAGTAGACAGAGCAATGGCCAAGCACTGGGCTCATGTCTACCCTGCTATTGCCCTCCAGGCTAGCCCTGCTCTGTCCATGCTGGATCACCATTTTCTCAGCTGTGCCCACAGCTGGGTCTCACCCCAAATGCCTTCCAGGCCCTTCTGCCTCTGTGGCTTCTCATATTAGTTCATCTTAAACAGAGGACCCTAGGCTGGCCGTAAGTGCATCCTTCCTAGGTTTGGGCCAGCTGATTTGCTCAGGTGGCCAACGGTTTTCAGAAGGACTTCACTGTTGGTGTAAGTGAGCCTTTGTGGGGTGTTGGTGGTGCCCATGGGGACATTTAGCTTTTTCCCTTAGTTTCAGCACTGAGCACCTGCTGGCAGGGCACAGGGAGCCTGGGCCTGAACCCACTGATTTTTCCCTAAGCCCCCAGGTCTCCACTGACTTCTCTAGGTTGCCTACCCTCACTGGGTGGGATTTCAGTAAGAATAATCCTGGATCCCAATCCACAGGAAAGTTTCATTCAGGGGCAGCTGGAGTGGGATCAGATAGGACACCAGTGTCACATGTGACAAGGCAGATAACAATAGAAAGGTAAATCACAAAGATCCAGGAAGTTCCCAGGCATAGTCCAGCTGTAGGGACAGCGTGGCCCAGCTATGGGCAGGGGTGGACAGTCACTCCATTCCAAGGTAAGCCCTGGGCAGAAGACCCCTGTGGGGGGTCAGTTTTGAAACAAAGGACAAGTTGGAAATGAAGCACTTAATAGGGTGAACTGGGGACCTTCTAGAAGCTTTTAACTGGTCAGTGCTTCTAGAGCTTTCCAATACTGTATATAGAACTCTGAAGCCTGGAAGGAGTGCTGCTGTACTCCTCTGGGGTGAGTCCTCTGTGGGCACCAGGTAGTAGGAAACTATGGGACCAGGACTGGGGGTATTGTTCAACTTTTCAGAACAGTGCAGTAGTCAGGCTGCCTTAAGAGTGAGAGCAACTCACCCCACGCATGCACAGATTTAACCCTATACCCACCTACTGAGGGCAGGCTGGCTCCTGCGGGCTGGGTATGGGCCTCAGGAAGAAGCATCAGGAGGCGTTTTCAAGTTGGGCTTGGCAGACAGAGAGGTAAAGAAGAACAGGAAGAGGAACCATCTTCCAGCAAATTCCAGCAGGGCCCTGTTGGGTTCTGTGTCCTCTGACCCTCGTCCCTGTGTGACGTGGGTGCTCTCCTTGCACCAGGATGAAGGCTGGCTCATGGGTGTAAAGGAGAGTGACTGGAACCAGCACAAGGAGTTGGAAAAATGCCGGGGCGTCTTCCCTGAGAACTTCACGGAACGGGTGCAGTGATGGAGGAGCTCCTACAGTCCTCTGGGCGTGTGAAGAACACCTTTTCCCCCCAAAAAATGTGTGTTTCTTTTTTTTTTTTTTTCTTCTTTTCCGTTTTTGTTTTTAAACTTTTGAAATGCAAAGGGAAAACGAGAGATGAGAGACCTAAGCCGCAAGGTATTCTCCCAAAGATTAGGTTGTTCTCCAAAAAGCCCGATCCTGGCCAGTCTGGTGGAATTCGCCAGTGTTTCTGAAGCTGCTGTGGTCCCTAGTTGAGTTCCTGGCGCCCCTGTCTGTGCCCGCATGTGTGCCCGGCTGCAGGGCAGGCTGGGGGCCGCCAAGCCACCGCCACGCTTGCCTGAAGCTTCAGCCACGTCACCTGGGCAGGGGTCTTCTTTACCTGGCAGCTGCTGTGGGTGGGCACAGACACCAGCCCTGCCTGGCCCTGCCCCGCAGACCATCTGTGTGCTGTTTGAAAATAAACCTTAGTGTTTAAACAAAATGAAACAAACCAAAAAACCTGACAAAAACACTAAAAAAAAAAAAAAAAAAATTGCCTGTGTGTGTTTATTCTGCCACCCCGCCCATCATCTGTACCAGGACTCCAGGAGTCCACAGAGAGAAAACCACGACCTGCTGGTGACCGGGAGTCCCAGAGCTTGGTCCAGACCGTAGGGAAGGCTTGAGTCTGGAGGACTAGGAAGGCCTGGGTCAAGGGCACGCTTGGCTGGCCTGGCTTCACCCTCTTCTTGTGGCCCCCGCGGAATCCAGCCCCAACTCCTCAGCTCCATCAGTGATGTGGGCCGGTCTGAGCAGCAGGTCTGAGCAGCATAGACAGGAGACACACAACCACGGCCTGGCCTTCCTAGGAGCTGAGGGAGTTGTGCCCGTGGCCCAGGAACCAGCCTGGACTTGCAGATGGAAAGAACTTGTCTTCACATAAATCTGCAATGATAGTAAAAGCTGGTGATCGAGGTGACTGAGAATCTAAGCTTTATTTTAGAGCTAAAATCTCTGGACTTCACTTTAGGTGGCAGGAGTGTCCTTGCTATTGGCCCTGACTTGTCTTGTGGGTGACAGATAGCGCTGAATCTGCCATCCTTAACTTCCTTGAGCAGAAGTTATAGCAGCAGGAAACAGAGGGCTCATTTCTAAACACCCCTCCTTTGAAAGTTTTTGCTTTTTCCGCCTCCTTGCTTCTCCCTCACTGCTCCACTCTTTCTATGTTGACAGCCTTTTTCCCTTGGTGGAGCTGGATTTGGTGCCCAGACCTGGCCAGTTTCACTGCTTCTGAATCTGGGCTGTGTGTGCCCTGGGCTGCATGAGGGGTGTGCAGCCAAGGTGGCAACATGGGGAATCTTCACTTTTACTTCAGTGTGAAAATTTAAAATGATCATTGAAAACATATAGGAGAAAGAATTTGCATTAGGTTTATGACAACATGAGACTCAAAGATAGGTCACATGATGACTTTGACTGTTGCCCCTGACCCTCAAGGGAGTTCTGACCCTTGCAGTTGGGATAGTTTGGCAAGAAAGTCCTGCTCTGTAGCCTGTGGTTGGGGCCTGCAGGAAGCTCCACATGGGAGCCAGTAGGTCCCCGGAGACAGTACCCAGAGCAAGCATCCAGGGTGTGAGGCCCACACTCACGGCAACGCTGGAGCCTTAGTTTGGCTGTGTGTTGGACAGCTAGGGTGACACTAGGTTCCTGTCAGGGAGATTCAGAGCCAGGCAGCCTGAACAAGAGGTCAGGGAGGTGAAGAGCTGGGCAGAGAACTGAGCTGAGGCCAGGCTGGAATTGGAGGAAATGAGCAAGAGGCAGGTGAGGGTGTGAGTCAGTTTTTATACCTGGTACTTGGACACCACTGCCTGGAGGGTTTGTCAAACCCTGGTTTGATTTGGGTTGATGGGTGGCCAAGGAGGCCTGGTCTCTGGGCAGGGCTTCTGGCTTTCACAGGGCAGGCCAAGTGGAGTCCGCACTGAGGCTGGAGGCTCTTGCAGACCTTGTGCCTTTGGAGGGCCAGGCTAGGGGTTTGGAAGGAGCCTACCTCAGGCAGTCCTCTTCTCTGGCTCCCCTTTGGCCTCCAGGGGCCAGGAGAGTGGTGGGTAAGATGTGATAGTGTGGAGCTGGGATTGGACAGAGCAAGGCCTAGGGAGGTAGGTCAATTGTGTATGGGTGTCCTAGGGGGCTTTCAATACTTGAGGTGCCTGAGGAAGGGACAGGACTCACATGGAGGCAGTCATAAGGCTTTCTGCCAGGTGTGGATCTCTCATGGAATCTGTGAAAGTCTTTAGAAAACTGATTTACTTATTTATTACTTCTCTATGTTATGAACCAAGTTGCTGACAGGAAGCAGGATTAGTCCTTGTGGGACTTGGCAGCTAGAAATAAAACACACACACGTTAGGGTGGTAGAATGCTTGCCTAGCACGCACGAGGGCCTGGGTTCAATCCCCAGTACTGCAAAAATACATGTATATAATATACACCTTCTCAGTGCGAATGACCGAACGACCTCATGGTCAAGGCCATAGGCTCTGCACAAAGGGCCCCTGGAGTGTCTCAGAAGTCTCTATCCCAGCTCAGGGAACTCCCCCTGGTCCCTTTGCCTTCTTGCCAACTCCCAAGACATCCATAGTGGTAGGACACTTTCCTAGGCACACCATGTGGTCTCTTGCTTCCCATCCTTGGTTGGATTTGGTAACCATGTTGGTGTTAGTTTTTGGTTCCTCTGGCCTGGAGACCTTGGCCCTAACTCTGGGAATTTAAGTATCTTTACCCACCCCCCAGAACCAGGCTCCCTGAAGGGACATTGTGAAGGGAGGCCAAGCATTGGGTTCATTTGCTCAAAAGCCTTGATTGGGCACCCTTGTGTCTAGGCATGCGGGCACTCAGGCCTTCCATGATACTATTGGTTCCCTGTCCTTTGGTGTTAGCTTCATCTTTGGACTGGTCTCCAGTGGTTCTGGTTTGATGTCTGCACACTTCCTTCCCAGAAGCCCCCAGCAAATCTTTGTGTCATTGGCCTGATCCAGGTCAGGTCCTCAGTCCTGAACCAATGACTGTGGCTGGAGGTGGGACCTGTGGACAGGCCCAAGACAAATAGGGCCTGCATTTGCAGGTGGGCAGGTTAGGTGAGGCAGGGGTGAACCACTGAGCAAAAATTGGCTTCCAAGGAGAAGGGGCAGTGGATTCTAGGAAGCTCAGACCCAGGCATGTCCACTCCACAGTAGCATCTAGGAAGGGCATGAAACCAGGGAACTTAAATGGACATGAATTATGAATGGGTGTGTATGTGAGTGAGTATGTGTGCGTATTGGACTTCCCAGCCCCCAGAGTCAAAGCCGAAATAAACCTCTCTTTTTTATAAACGATCCAGATGCACATATTTATCATAGCAACAGGAAATGAACTAAGACAGGATTTCCAGAGTCTGGGACATTGGGGCCTGTCTCATGCAGGGAGCAGCAAGTGTAGGCAAGTTAGGGACATGGGGTTGGTGGAGTTGGAGAAACCTGTCGAGTCCAAGCTCTTGCTGAGGAGCCTGAAGCTCAGGAGAGGGACAGGCCAGGGAAGAGATGAGTGGATCCAACCTGAGAGGAGTAGGAAGGAGGTCTCAGGGAAGAGTCATTAAGAGGAGGACGATGTTTTGAGGGCAGGTACTGATAAGGGGCTGCTGAATTCCTTCATTCCCTTAGGAAGAGCTCCCTCCTCAAGAAGATCTTTGGTCAGAGGAAAGGGGACACAGTCAAGATGGTGGCCTTGCCAGCCTGCTCTTGGGTCCTTGGGGCTCCACAGGCAGGGGATGCTATGGGCCCTTCAGAGACAGGCAGGCTGTTGCTGAGATTCCAGGCCTGGACTCTGATTATGCAGGAGGGCAGACCACTGAGGAAAGACCCTTTCAGTGTAATTAAAAAGGATAATTAATGAGGAGCATGGAAGCTGCCTTCCTGACAGCCCCTGATTACAGATGAGGATCCGGGCTGGTAGAGGGAGAAGGGGAGATGGGACACTTTTTTCTTCTTCCAAATTGCCAAGGTCAAAGATGGCTGTGGAGTCTTGCTAAAGGCCAGGCTTTGACCTCCAGGGTGGGCAGAGACTTAGAAGGCCCTGCTGCCCCCCTGCCAGTCAACCCTAAGCATTTATCTCACATCCCCAATGTGCCCTGCCCATGTGAACTGCTAGGGGTGGGCAGGCAGGAGCCACGACTTTTTCTTAAAAATGACAAGCTCATGGTGGGCCAAGTTTCACACAGAAACCATCTCAGGGTTCTCTCTTCTGGGAGCTTGATAGCATTACCACATTCTTATTTTGGTAGATCAAGAGGACACACAGTTTCCATAGAGCAGTCTTGGAATGAACTGAGAAGTTTCTGGAAGGTCATCCTCCATTATGAGCTGATGACCCTAAATCTATGGCTTCAGGGCAGTGTTCCTGCCCATCTTCAGTGATGGGTATCTTCCTTCATGCCATGGGCACCTCATACTTTAGGTTTGTTAAACCTAAAGTTCCCTGGACTCTTTCTTTGCCTTCCCTTTGGGGCAGATGCTAAGTGTTCACTACTCATTCCCTCCTCTTTCCTAACTGAACTATGATTTTGTTTAGGGGACCAATAGACTTCCTTAAAAGCTCCTTATTCTAGCTTTCCTTGCAGCTATGGGTGCTTTATGACATAGTCCTGGCCAATGAGATGAAGATTGGCATCCCTTCCCAAGTAAGAAGTCAAAACCTTGCTACTAAAATGACTTTCACCTCCTTCTGTTACCTGGAGAGGGCTGGAGGTGCAGCAGCCATTTAGTGATGCAAGGCCACATGCAGAGGTCATAAAAACATCTCACTGAGGATGGCAGAAGGCAAAGGTGGAGGGATGGTGTAACAGAATGCCTAGTCCAACCTGATGGCTGTCCTTCTGACATGTTTGTGTGAAACAAACAAACAATTTGTGGGTGTTCTGTTACTTGAAGCCTTCCTAGTTACTCCTTTGTCCTTTCCTCATGTCCTCTGACTTGACTTCCTAGAGAGTTCTGCATCTGCTCCACCACCCCGATCCAGGCTTGTCATCCATTTCCTATTGCACCCATTGGGGTCCTGCTGACAGGGTGATTTTTCTGAAACTTGTTTCTGACCTTAGCATGCCTGTGTTTGAACCTTTCAATAGTCTCCGTTTCCTACACAAGTCCAAAGCCCTTAACTGAATCCTTCCTGCTCTGGTCCCTAGACACACATTTTCTGCCACCCTCTGCATTGTGTGGCCTGCCCCAGTAACACTGGTGAGCCTCCTGCCTCTTCCCACTGAGACTTTTCTCTGCCATGCTGTGGCTGAGGAGCCCTCAGGGAGTTCCCTCTCTCTCTCCCAACTGACTTCCCTGTAGGACACAGGGCCCTGTGGGGAAAGGCTTTGTCTTTAGTGCTCACCTGAACAGGAGGCATTGTCCTGCATGCACCATGTTTGAGCCTCCCGCCCCTCTGCCCCTCCTGCCTGGATGCTGACTTCCTGTGCAGCCTCCTGTCCCCTGGCCAGGGTCTCAGCCCACTTCAGTGAATGGATGCTGGGCTCTGCTCTGATGGGTCACCGTCATATGCTTACCCTCCACTTACTACAGAAGCCACAGGGTACTGTTTACTAAAACCTGGAAAAAAATGACTCATAATCCCTGTGCCCCACCCCCAAACCTATCTTCATTATTGCCAGTAGATTTAAAAAAATGCCAGGGTGGGCTCTGGCATTTTCCTTGATCATGACTTACCTGGTTAGATTTGGTATCAGTTGAGCCTTGTCAGCTCTGTACGCTCTGAGTCAGCAACCAGGGCTGCTCCTGCCATACAGACTGGGCCCAGGGCATACTCAGAACCCATCATGTGACTTCCAGAAACCTATTAAAGCCTCAAACCCAGCTTCCACATCTTTAAGTAGGGAGTTTGGATGACCAGATGTGTTATAATAAAATTGCTGAATTCTGCCTGCAGAGCCCTGGCTCGCACTTGCTCAGATATTCTTTTGGAATGTTATCTTTCCCAGTTTTGGTCCCCCCTCCCACCACCACTGTTTTCCTATATGCTAATCTTCCTCTATTTTGTTCATAAAAATTATTTTAAAATCTTATTTATGTATTTTTATCGGTGCATTGTAATCACACATAATAGTGGAATTTGTTGTTACATTTTCATACAAGCACACAATATAACAATATAATTTGGTCAATTCTTTTCCCATGCTCACAGAATTTTGAGAAATCATGAGATCTGGCAGCACAGATTAACCTTTTAAGATGTGCGTCCATGATTTTTTAAGCCCTAGAAAGCATTTGTCTTTCAAAATAAGGGTGTGTGTGTGTGTGTGTGTGTGTGTGTGTGTGCGCGTGTGTATCCTTATTTTAACAGAAAGCAGCAGTTGTTCAGCACATTCTAGAATTTCTTGTCTGGGAAACATCTCCAGGCCCGAGGCCGCAGTGTTGTTTGGATGCCATCCATTCTGAGAAATTGCCATCTTCCATCAGGAAATTCAATTTTTGAATCATAGGAAGAAAATAATTTCGTTTTGAAAGTTGCTTAGCATTTGAAGTTGGGATAGATTGGATTAGCAGGAAGCCAAAAAAATTCCTCTAACAGAAATGAAATGTCATCTGCTGGGGAGGAAAAAACTACCTTTAAAGAGCATGTTTGGTTCTGAAAGAGGATGTGGGCTCCCCTGCCCCTGCAACCATGGCCTGGGTGGGGGAAGTCAAAGGACCAGTCAGTCTGTATGAAAAAGAAATGGTAATTCTGCTTCTGCCTGTGGGGGACAGACAGAGTGGGTGTGGGGAGGAGAATCTGGAGGGAGAGAAGGGGGTCCAGGAAAAGGCTGAAGGACGTGCCTTGTGGACCAGGCTGTGTGAGTGATGCGTCCTGGCAGCAAACACAGGCTGAGTGTGTAGGGGCCCTGAGGACTGATGCTCAGTTTCAAGTTGGCTCTGGTTCTGTGCTGGGCTGAAAAATTCCTTCATTCACTGTAAATTGTGAGTGTGTCAATGTTGTGTTGAGGAGATGGGGGACAAGGGGCTGACTTGGAGCTGACCCAAAGCAGAGGAGGGCTGATTTGTAGAGAGGAGAGCATTTGCTGGAAGCAAATGGTCACACCACCATCTCCCAGCCCCTCACTTGGCAAAGCTCCTCAGAGATAGGAGGGCAGGAAGTAAAATCTTCACAATATGAGGATTTTGTTATGAATGAAACCTTTTTACTTGGGAGCACAGACGAACATGATTTTGGAAGTTGCAAGGGCTCAGGGCCAATGACAAGGCAGGTATTGGGGCTTCTGAGGCACTTGGAAATAAGAGTTGGGGTGGCTCACAACTGGGTTCTGGAGTTAGAAGTATCTAGATTTTATGATGTAACATTGTCTTGGGCTGCAGTTTCATTTCCTATAACTCATATGTTGTTGGGTTTAGTAAGAAATAATAAGGTAATAAGGCAAATTTTAATAAGGTAAAATCAAACATATATGCATATGTCATTCAGATAGAACAGCTTCCTATTTTGTTTTGCTTCTTTTGGGTGCTGGGACCAATGCTCTTGTGCATGCTAAGCATGTATTCTACCACTGAGCTACACCCCTGGTGCCACAGTTCGTGTTTTATCTATCTGATTAATGAGGAACCGGTAAGGTACCACACACTGTTTAAAGGAGAACTGGATTTATAGAAGTTTACATTCTCCAGGGGACAGGATTCACGTGCACTGCCTGGTTAGGAATTACATGCAACACCAAGTAGAGGAAGCGCCTATAATCCCAGCAACCCTGTGGGACCTGACACCGTCTCTACAGGATGGCAGGACGGCTCGTGTCCCCATGGAATCAGACAACACCCAGGGTCCACTGGACAACATCTAGAATTTCATCAAAGGGACACTAGGGAATTTTTTGCCCATTTAAAACCTCTCAGGATTGTTTTAGGCAGTCTTCCCATTTCGTCCCAGGTTCATAATAATTTCTAAAATTTATTCTTGATCACAAAATGATGGGTCTCATTAGGTTTGGCCTGATTACTTAGGTGGGTGCAGCAAGAAAGTGCGTGACCCTACAGGCTTCTGGGAGTCTGTTTTCAAGTCTAGAGAGCTGTGCAGCGTGGGTGACTGCCAGGCCCTGGATAAGTTCTTCTGGATGTTTGCATGAGGAATTTCAGCTTGAATTTTTGGTAATGGTTTTGGTGCTGGAGGTGAAATCTTGGATGATTTCCTGTCTTCTCAAAGTTCCCCAAATTAAATGAGGTTCCTGGCCTGCAGAGAGCTATCTTCTTTGCCACCTGTGAGACAGTCAGGAGCCCGAGTGTTCTTCCTTGAGGGTTTTGTGGCATTGATTCAGTATATAAAGTGACTCATCATACCTCTTTATAATGAGAATCCTTCCCAATATGATATACTAAATATGGCCCTTATGTGAAGTGCAAGTATATTCTAGTGAAAAGGGTAGTTATATTGAACCTATGAAAGTAACTATATTTCCATGAAAAAAGTTGAGGAGACTGAGTGAATTTCTGAATTTGGGGAGGTCAGTGAGAATCTGATACTACTGAATTGAGCTTTATTTATTTATCTATTTTTGGTGTTACTGGCGATTGGACCCAGAGCCTCCTGCATATGAGGCAATTGTTCTGCCATTTAATTACACACATCCCCAGCCCCCAAAATGTTTCAATTGACAAAAGCAGTCTGTTAAATTGTGGGTTAAGAAGGAAGAGAAAGGGCTTCCTCCCAGACCTATAATTGAAAGAAACTGAAGTGACATTAGTAATATTCTCAAAATATAGCCACACTGAAGTTGCTTTGCCCACTCCTATGGAGTCCATTCTCATTCTCTGTATCAGGGGCAATTGAACTGAGAGGACCTGGAATCCTGGCTCCACCTGTGGGAAAGTGGCCTGAGTGAGGAGAGTACGGTGGTCTGTCTGCATGAGGTGATTTACCCGAGCCCCTTGCAGGAGCACTCTGGCCACCTGTGTAGCTGAAGAAGGGCATCTGGTCTGCACTTGATGGCAGAGCTTGCAGATGAACGACAGAGCAAACAAAAGTGACTTGTACATGATAATAATGGTGGTTAATTTACAACAGCAGCCAATAACCCAAAAATGCAGGAGAGTAAAATTCTCTGTTGGGGAATAACTATTTCATAAGAGTTTTGATCAATGTTTCCTTCAGGGTAAAACAGCTTTCAGATGAGGGCACTGACAAGCCTTTAGGGCCTTCCCAGAAAGCATGTGATGAATGAAATATTTCTATAAATGACTTTTTACTGATACAAACTTGAGCTAGGGGAGGTTGAGTATTTCTTTGGATGTGACAATTCTTCCCATGCAGCCCTGATTAAGGAATAACAAACATAAGTACTTCTAAGCATCGTTCTTGCTCTTGTTTTATAAGGGGAAAGAGAAAATCTTTGTGAATTTTCAGGGGCCCTCTAGGAAGTTTCTAAGAATGTTTTCATTAAAGATAAAATGTTTTATTTTAGTATTTCTAGATTCAAGATCTGAGCTCAGGAAGGAAAAATCAAGAGTTATTAGAGATACGGGCACTTGGTTCAGAGGGCATCATGGGAGTCCCGAAATAAGAACTTCACTTTCACAAACAAGCAAGAGTGTGTGTGTGTGTGTGTGTGTGTGTGTGTGTGTGTGTATGTTTTAATAAAAAGATATAATAAGGGGCTGGGGCTGTATCTCAGTGGTAGAGTGCTTGCCTTGAATGTGCAAGGCACTGGGTTCGATCCTCAGTACCACATTAAAAAAAAATAAAGATGTTGTGTCCATCTCCAACTAAAAAATATTTTTGAAAAAAAAAGATGTAATAAAATCAGCATAAAGCTGTTTTAGAGATTTTTTTTTTTTCTGCTGTGACCAAAAGATCTGACAAGAACAATTTTAGAGGAGGAAACTCAGTTTTAGAGGTTTCAGTTCACAGATAGCTGGCTCCATTCATCCAGCTTGAGGGGAGGCTGAAAATCATGGCAGAAGGGTGCAGCAGAGGAAAGCAGCTGGGAACATGGTACCAGGAAGCAGAGAGAGATTCCCCTCACCACCAACAAAATATATACTCTAGAGGCAGATCCCCAATGACCCACCTCATCCAGCCACACCCTACCTGCCTATAGTAGATCCAGTTAATTTCTATCTGCAGATTAATGCAGTCATTAGGTTAAGACTCTCATAACCTCATCATTTCACTGCTAAACTTTCTTGCATTGTCTCACACATGAGATTTGGGGGACACTTCATATATCTAAACCATAACAAAAGCACAGAAGTTTCTCTGAAAAGACATAGACTCTGCTGTCTGGGCAAACTTCACGGATGGTAAAGAACAACCTTTTGTACTATAATCAGTAATCAGTAAGTCAAACAGCAAGCTCTTCAAAGTGAGTGAACTTTGGTGAAATTTTAATGTATTTCATGCTTTCTTTTCAGACTCAGATGTTATAAACCGAGGTAAATAAAATTCACTTTTCCTTTCTTTTTCTTCCTCCTTCACTGAATTATATTCTGGAACTAAACTACTCTTGCCTTATTGAACAAAAGCCTGTATGTGGTTGTATTTCTTTGTCTCCATTTCTTTGTACAGCATTAACCACCTAGATGACGGTTGCTTTATCTAAATTAACGAACTCTTTGACAGAAAAAACTGGGAAAGTGGACAGAAAATTGGGTCGTGCCTACCAAGCATTTCTATAGACTCCAGAGCCTATGCATGAATACACTGGTTCCCCAGTGATCCATGCCTTTCATGTCTTATAACGGCAAACGCAAATACCTTTATCAACATGACTCAAAGATGAAAATAGTATAAAAATAAGCAGCAAAACTAAACACACTTAAAATAATGCTAGTAAACTTTACTTAGGTAAAGTTATCCATTAAATAGCTGATTATCCATTAAATAGCTCCATATCCATTCAAGGTTTTAAGTAACATAAAGATTTTGAACATTTATTTAATCTGATATACTACAAAACAGATTTATAAGTTTATCTGAATAATGATTCAATTTGAAGTAAACACCAATTTAAAATTATCTTAAACATAGCATTACATAAGTGAGATGTTAACTTCTTGGTCAGTATATTATTTAGGAAGTTCAGATTAAGTGTTCTCTTTCATAAGAGTTCGGATCAAATAAAATATGTATTTTATTATACTTAATACTAATAAAGAGAAGTTCTACTTGTTTTTTTTAAAGTTATAGGCTATTTACTTTCTTCATTCATTTTAATATATTTAAGTTTTTAAACTGATACATAATTTATTTGGTGATATGAAATTTCAGTACATGTATACAATGTCTAATGTCTAATGATCAGATTAGGAAAACTGGCATATCCATCACCTTGAACTCTGTGGCTTTTTATTATTTTACTTTTTTGGTGCTGGGGTTTGAATCCAGAACCTCAAGCATTCTAAGCATGCACTCTACCACTGAGCTACACCCTCAACCATCTTTGCTTTTAAAACCAAAATTATTAAGTGAATCTAATTTGCTAGAGATCTATCTTAATTATGTGAACCTGGATTTATTGAATATTTTTTCACTGATTCTATATGACTGTTTTTTCAAAGTCTAGCACACTGAAAGTACTAGAAGTCAGGACTATTAGATTCATATAAGTACCTCTTTCCTATAAACAAAACAGAACAGAGTACCTTTGATTTAGGTAACAATAATCTGATTTAACATATTTCCCACTCATATGCCAAGTGGTCAAGGTCCTCATTATAGACTCACAGACATTTGGATCACAGGCATATAGGAGATTTTTGGCTTCAGTTCTGCAACTTCAGCCAAAACTAAACACAGAAACACAAACTTTTATGTTTCAGGTTCACAGTGTTCTTCCCAGTTGGACATTAAATTCTTACTCTACTTGAGCAAAAATAAACAAGAAAGGACTAACAAATTAGATTTTCTGTTGTTTCTCACTAAAGAGGGACTAGATCCTTATCACCCATCCGCAGACATTACCGAATTGTCAAACCGTAGAGTCAATTTCCCAGCCATTGTTGCCAAGAATGGAGAATAACTTGTCAGACATGCATGAACCAGAAATAAAATATAAACACAAATTCAGTTAAGATTAGAGAGAAACGCCCTACCTGCAGGGTAATTTTTAAAAAGGTAGAATCCTTACTCTCATGTAAATACAAATGAATGAAAGATTGTAACTAACTTTTATTTAGCAAGGGGGCCAGTCCAAATATTTACATTTATATGCTCCATTGGACAAAATCCGTTTGCATTGCTATGGATACCTTTTGCGTTAAGCGAACAGAACACATGTGCATCGTCGTCAGCCCTCCATAAGTTAATTTCTGTCTGTACAGAGTTTCCAGATATTGCAGGTAAAGGCAAACAAGGGGGCTGGATGCAGTGGTGCACTCCTATAACTTTGGTGGCTCAGAAGACTGAGGCAAGAGGATTGCAAGTTCAAGGCCAGCCTCAGCAACTTAGTGAGCCCCTAAGTAGCAACTTAAGGCCTCTAAATAAAATATATTTCTCAAATAAAATATAAAAAAGAGCTAGGGATGTGGCTCAGGGTCAACCTCCAGAAAAAAAAAAAAAAAAATAAAAAAGGCACAGATGAGTGCTCCCATAGAATCAGATAGTTCTCAGAGGGTCCTCTGGGCAACAGTCAGAATTCCATTGCAAGAATAATCCTGACATTTTTTTCCTATTGCAAAATATTTCTCCAGGAAGTGCATCTGTCATAAAGTAAAGGCAAGATAAATGACAACTACCATTGTTAAGCCCAGTGCCTACGAGTGATCAGTTGCTTAACAATATTTTTTTAGGCAGGAGGATGCCATGGCTTCAGGATGTTGTGTAGAGTTGGCTTGGTCCTTGGCTTCTCTGAGCTGACTTTCTTTCTGGGGAAAGAGACTGAAAGTGTTGATGGGGGGCAGCATCAGGGATGCAGTGACAGTAGAGGGGAATATCAGCTAAGAACACAGGCTTGCCAGCTTCTTGCAGGGAGGTATAGTTGACTGTTCTGGTTTTTCTGAAAAGTTCATGGAATGATTACAAATAAAATTTTACCTTAAATATGTTGAGGGGGCTTTGACATAATGAATAATTAGCTCTTAAGATGAATGAATGAATGCTATAATGATTTTTTAAATGATTAAATTTTTTTATTGTAGAAATGATTTTAAAATTTCTTAACAATCAGAATGGCAAAGGAAGTAATAATCAAGCTCCAAGTGACCAATGAAAATAGATGTAAGCTGTGAACCCCTTACTTATATGTGGCCAGACCAAATTTTTTCCTGTACATTTCAACTTGCTCCTTATAGAAAACTCAGAAACTGCTCCAAGTGAAGACAGTGTCAGTTGGTAACTTACACATATTATTTGAGATCTTTTTATTTATCTGTTTTACTACTTTTATATTTTTCAAATATGGATTCCCCTGCTACGTTTCAGTTAAAGTAAGTATGTCAACATCAGCTATGTGATATCTGAAGCATCTTAAGTCTGACAATCTTCTGTGAGCTATGTGGATCTACCATCCTTTACTGCTCTTATCTATTGGACTCGTGTGCTGTTTCTGGTTTTAATTATTATAAACTTCATATTTATAACTTCTTCTTTGTTTATATCTATATATATTTCCTTAGGATAAGTTCCCCAAAATAGGATTTCTGGGTCAAAGAGCATGTACTTTTTTAAAAAAAGTCTTATTTTAGGATGGTTCTAGATGAATGGAAAAATTATGAAGACAGTACAGAAAGTTCCACATACCCTGCACCCAGGTTCCCTTGCTATTAACGTCTTACATTTGTGTGGAGCATTTGTTACAACTAATAAACTCATATTATTATACAAGTCATACAATCTTTGTCATTATTAATTGAAGTCCATACCTCATTCAGATTTCCTTAATTTTCCTGTCCCATGATCCCATCCAGTATCCCACATTACCTTTAGTCATCGTATCTCCCAGCCTCCTCCAGGCTGTGATCTTTTCTCTTACTTTCTTTGCTTCTGGTGACCTTGACAATATTGAGGGATCAGATATTTCAAAGAAAGTTCCTTAACTAGGATTCGTTTGATGTTTTTCTCACAATTAGACTGGGGTTTTGTGTTTTGGAGTTGAAGACCACAAAGGTAGAGTGACATTTCCATTGTCTCGCATCAAGGGTACTGTCAACATGACTTCACTATTGTCATTGACCAACACCTGGCTGAGGTGGTGTTTAAAGTTACCCTCTGTAATCTCTGGAGGGGAGTCACTGTGTTCAGCCCACACTTAGAGGATTGGGGTAATGTTCCATCTTCCTGGGGAAAAGAATTACATGAGGTATTTAGACTGCGCCTGCCTGGGAAGTTAGTCTGCACTCCCTTGTTTATGCACTTATTTATTCATCTGTTCTTTAGCATCAAAATGGACTCAGGGCTATTAATTTTATATTCTTTGTTATAATTCAACACTTTTATTTTCTTGCTCAAATTGTTCTGGCTTTTGTCCATAGGATTTCTTTCATTTGGCTCCTATGTTCCTTGACCCACCCCTGTCATTGTGGGATACATTTGTTTTTGAGCACTATCTTACTTTCTGGCACTACACAATCTTCCAGGGTAATCTCATATATTTTCTGTCCCAGTCCTAGAACCAGTCATTTCTCCAAGAAGCCCAGCACACATTTTCAAAAGTTTTTTTTTTTTTGATACCTATTGCCAGATTCTCCATCAAAAATCTCACACAGTTTAAAATCCAGGCAGCAGTGCAAGTGCTTATTCCTCATTACACTGCAATGATCTAAAGAGAATATTTTGTCACTGCTTGGATCCTTTTAATAATTAGTGACTTTATCTGATTTTTAAAGTTTATTAGCCATTTATAATTTGATAAATTGCCTTTTCACATTTTTAACCTGTTTTTCTATGATAGCGTTCACTTGTATTTTAACATTTTATAATAACTATTTATCTAGAATGTACATTTTATAATAACTATTATGTAGATTGAAAATATTTGTCCTAGTTTGTTTGTTTTGATTTTTTATTTACAAAAAATAAATCTAGAAAATTAAAAAAAAATTTAATTTGGAAAACCTTAAACATGTACAAAGAAGGAAAATATAATAAAAAATTTTTGTGTACTCATTCCTCAACTTCAGCAATTATCAAAATGGTCATCCTTACTTGAGTTATCTTCTCTCATATTATTGTTTTTTAAAACTTGAATCCCTTAAAATACATCACAGAGAGCGTGTCATTTTACCTATAAATACTGCAGTATATGTTGGCTACAGTTGGGATTGAGAATGTCTCCAAAAGGCCATGTGTCCAAAAAGGCTTGGTCCTTAGGTTGGCACTGGGAGGTGATGGAACCTTTAGCAGATGATCCTAGAGGGAGGAAGTTAGGTTAGTGATGATATGACCTTGAAGGAGATATTGGGACCTTGACTTCTTCCTGTCTCTTTTTTGCTGACCAGTTGCCCTAAGTTGAACAGGTTTCCTCTGTGCTACCACAGCCCAAAACACCAGGGCCAAGTGACTGTGGACTGAAACCTCTGAAATCATGAACCAAAATAAACCTTTTCCTCCTTCTAAGTTGATTATCTTAGGTGTTTTGTCACAATGATGGAAAGCTGACTAATAATCTCCAAATAGAGCATGTTTAAAACACAAAAACTACACATTATCACATCTATCAAAATTAAACCACAAATTATTTCATATCATCTAGTTCACAGTTCATGATCAAATTCCCTACAACGTCTTTTAGAGTTGATTTGCTTTAATCACAATCCAAACAAGATCCACACATTGTGTTTGGGTATGTCTTAAATATCCTTTGCTTTTTTTTGCTTTATTATTATTATTATTATTATTATTACTATTATTATTATTATTATTCTAGTAGTAGTAGCAGCAGTTCAGTAATAAACACCATTGATTCACTGGAGAATCTAATTCATTGGATCTGGAGAATGTCCTGTATCCTGGATTTGGCTAATTGCTGTCTGGCTTTTAAAACTTATTCTATCCTCTGCATTTTCCTAGAAACTGGTGATTAGATTTAGTTATTTGATTAGGTTCAAGTTCACTTTCTGGCACAAGACCAGAACACTTGGTAGGTGATGCTGTGGTTTCCTATTGGGTTCCACCAAGGAGACTCATCATATCGGTTAACCTTTTAGTGATGATAAGATTGATCAATAGATTCAGATGAAGATCAACCTGTTCCCTCCATTACAAAGTTCTTGATCAAAAATTTACCTCATCTACTTTTTTTTTTTTTTTTTTAAAGCCAAAAGAAGCCTTTATTTTAGCTAGCCAGTGACGATCGCCCTTACACCTAAGAGCGGTGTGCCGGGAAATCGCCTCGTCTACTTTTTGTTTCTTCTGAAATGTAGTTCAGAACAGAAAGATAGAAAGAATGTTTGATTTTGTCTACTTATCAATTTTTAGAGTAATAAGCTGATGTCTTAATTCTAATTATGACCAAAGTATTAAAAATGTAATTATTATTATTATTATTATTATTATTTAAAACCGGGGATTGAACTCAGGGGCACTTGGCCACTGAGCCATATCCCCAGCCCCATTTTGTATTTCATTTAGAGACAGGGTCTCACTGAGTTACTTAGTGCCTTGCCGGTGCTGAGGCTGGCTTTGAACTCATGATCCTCCTGCCTCAGCCTCCCGAGCTGCTGGGATTACAGGCGTGCACCACCACACCTGGCTTAAAAGTGTAATTATTAACTCATGGAGTTTTGTATAATTACTTTGTTTCATTTCATTTTGACTCCTTGACTTTCTGGCATACAAATGGTCCCCTCTTAGGAGAGTAGGAGTTTCTTCAATTTGGTTCCTGTATTTTTCTTTTTTAAGATCATACCATTTTTTGGAAAGACATTCAAAAGATCAAAATGAATGGAGAGATAAACCATGCTCATAGATTGAAAGCCTCATTGATATTAACATACCATTTCCTCCAAATATATTTGTAGAGTTAATGCAATTCCAATTTGAACTGCAACAGGATTCTAGGTGAAATTTGGCAAATACATTTAAAACTTCATATAATTCTTTAAAAGAACAAGGTGGGAAGACTTGAGTCACCAAAGTTTAAAACCTATTCTAGTAGGCTTTAGGCTCTAGTAATCAAGGCAGCATATTACTTATGCAAGGATAGACTTATAAACCATCAGCACAAAATGTAGGCTTTTCAAACAGACCCATACTTTAATAAATCCTTGATTCTTGACAATGTAAATTACAAACTTCTCCATAAATTGATAATTAGAAACCCATGAGAAAATAAAATGAATCAGAATCCCTACTACACACACATAAAATCTATTCTAGGTGCATTAGAGACCCAAGTAGGGACGGTAAAACTATTTAGATTTTAGAGAATAAAACAGAACATATTCATGACCCTGTGATAGTGAAATATTTCTTAAATAAGAAAGAAAAAAATCCTACAGTGGAAAAATAAGGCAAACTGAGCTATTTTCAAAGCAGCTGGTGGAAAACTTCAGACCAGTGTCATCTGCAAACTGTTTCAGTTTGTGACAAGTCAGTTGTTGTCTTGGAAGTCAGCTTTTACAAACTTGTTAATATGTTATCAACTCTACAGTGCATTCTACATTTGTTTAATTAAAAAAATAGGGCTTATTTTGTGCTAAGATTAAAAATTTAGACAATTTTCTTTGGCTTTTGAACAAATCAGTTGGCCACTGATTGAAATAAAAAATTAACACACTAACCAGAACTGGTCCATCACCACAGATAACTTAAAAAACCACTGAAATAGACAACATGAAAATCAAGAAATCAAGGAACAAGAAATCCTATTAAAAATATGCAACATAAGTGGGAAAAATGTTTGCAACATATTAATTCGCAAACACCATATAAGAATCAATTCAAGTCAATCAAGACAAATGGGCCAACGTGTGAACAAATACGAATACTTTACATGAAAATCTCTAGCACTGTGTTGATACGTGAGAACTGTTCAACCACACTATCTTCAGTGAAACGAACATCAAATCACAAGGAAACCACAATATCAGCAGATCAGCAAAGGTTAAAAAGTCTCACAGTAAGGGACTGACCAACATGAGCTCTGGGAAAGCACCGTTGTTGGAGAGTAAATAAGTCAAGCCCTCTGGAAAGCTCGGGCAACATCCACCAACTCTTAAACCCTTAAACGAGTGCTGCTAGGTGACCAGGAGAAGCACCTGTGCACCTACCCTGAAGTATCAACAAAAACGCTCACGCAGGACCCCAGTGTCTACAAGGGAAAATAAGCAAACCACCAGCCGGTTGGACAGCAAATAGAAGAGCTTTGAACTGTCAAAGAGTGAAGACAACCCAGCGGTGACTTGGGGCACCCTCCGGTGCACCTAAGCAGATAGCACCTGATCCTCTGATCCCGGCTCCCACGGGATCTGGAGAGCGGTTCAGGGAAGACTCTCCTCCAGGTTCAGTAAATGTCATGGTGTGGCCGACCTTCGGGTGCACAAAGGCAGTCCCTGCTCGGTTGCCAGGTGGGGGGGTGAGGGTGGGGTGGGGTGAGATGGGAGCCCCTAAGGTCACCAAATGAGGCAGCATGATCTGTGAATCCCTGGTGGAGCAGGCAGGGGTCCAAGCCCATGCTGCTGTAGAAGGAGCACCTCCTGTGGTGCAGCTCCCCAAGGCCTGGATCAACCAGAAGCTGGAAGCAATGGTTTTGCTGCTGGGAAGATTTCCAAGGGCTAGACAGAGTGGGAGTGCAGAACCCTAACACCTCCAGGAGTACAGGCCCCTCAGAGGTAGGGACAGCGGCTGGTGCAGTGGTGGGCTCCCAGCTGCAGTCCCGGCGCTGGTAATCTCTGCACTCATTGTCACTGCTACTGCCAAGCCCTGGCTGTGGGATCTTGAATCACACCTGTACATGGTGCTCCTGGCAGTTTGAATTTGGCGACCACCCTGCTCCTGGTGAAATGTTCATCCCAATATATGTCACCTGCTTCAACTGCTGTTGTAGTGGACCAGAGTGCACTTCCTGTTGCCCTCTCTTGGGAGAGGTATCTGGGGTCTAGGATGGTGGGGAAGGTGAGGTACTCAGATTCTTGCATCCTCACTTGACTTCAGTTCTCTGTGCATGAGAGGGCCCACAGTGCTGGGATACCAATCCCACTTTGCACCATGGGCTTGCCCTGCTGATGCTGGGACTGTCTCCAGCCTCCCCTGCTCCTTCTCAGTGTTACAGGGCTGGGGACTTCCAGGAAACTGAAGCAGCACAAAGGCCCTCCCACCCCCTTTAAGCCCTAATTCTTGTTGATCAAGTCAAGAAAGGTTTCAGACATGTTCCTCAGGGTAACAGGAATAAGTTCATTGAAGGGATAG
>JAJEJO010043432.1:7574-26921 GCA_020662805.1 Glaucomys volans | reverse complement strand
GGAGGGGTCTAGGACGTGTGTAGGAGTGCTCCAGGACGTATGTAGGAAGGCTCTAGTACGTGTGTAGGAGGGTCTAGGACATGCATATGAGGGCTGCAGGACTTGTGAATTAAGGGTCTAGGACGTGTGCAGGAGGGATGTAGGACGGGTGAAAGAGGGCTCTAGATGTGTGTACGTGGGCTTCATGACATGTGCAGGAGGACTCTAGGATCTGTGTAGGAGTGCTCTTTGTTGTGTGTCGGAGGATCTAGGACGTGTGCAGGAGGGCTGTAGGACTTGTGAAGGAGTGCTCTAGGACATGTGTGGTAGGGCTCTAGGTTGCGTGTAGGAGGATTCTGGGATATGGTTAGGAGGACTGTAGGACTTTTGAAGAATTGCTGAAGGTCATGTGAAGTAGGACTCTAGGACGTGTGCAGGAGGGTTGTCGGACATGTGAAAGAGTGCTCTAGGTCTTGTGAAGGAGGACTCAAAGATGTGAGGAGGAGGTATGTGAGAATTCTGCAGGCCGGATGTAGGAAGTGTGCATGAGGGCTGTAGGACGTGTGCAGGAGGGCGTTTGAACGTGTGTAGGTAGGTTGAGGACTTTGAAGGGGAGTGAAGAATGTGTGAAGCAGGGCTCTAGGATGTGTGGAGAAGGGCTTTATGAAGTGTATAGGATTAATGTAGGACGTGTCAAGTAGGGCTCTAGGCTGTTTGCAAGAGGGCTTTAAGACGTGTGCAAGAGGGTTTTAGGACGTGTGCAGGGGGGCTCTAGGATGTGTGTAGGAGGGCACAGGGACGTGTATAGGAGGACTGTAGAATGTGTGCAGGTGGTCTGTAGGATGTGCACGAGGGCTGTAGGACATGTGCTGGAGGGGTCTAGGACGTGTGTAGGAGTGCTCCTTTAGGTGTGTAGGAGGGCTCTAGGACATGTGTAGGAGGGTCTAGGTAATGCACAGGAGGGCTGCAGGACTTGTGAATTAAGGGTATAGGACGTGTGCAGGAGTGATGTAGGACTGCTGAAAGAGGGCTCTAGCATGTGTGTACGAGGGCTTTATGACATGTGCAGGAGGACTCTAGGGCCTGTGTAGGAGGGCTCTTGGTTGTGTGTCGGAGGATCTAGGACGTGTGCAGGAGGTTGTAGGACGTGTGCAGGAGGGTTGTAGGACGTGTGTCGGAGGGCTATATCACTTTTGATTCACGGCTGAAGAAGGAGGGCTCTGTGACGTGTGTAGGAGGGTTGTAGAACGTGTGAAAGAGGGCTCTAGGTCCTGTGAAGGAGGACTCAAAAATGTGAGCAGGAGGTATATGTGAATTGTGCAGCCCGGATGTAGGACGTGTGCATGAGGGCTGTAGCACTTGTGTCAGAGGGCTTTAGGACGTGTGTAGGAGGGTTGTAGGACCTTTGCACGAGGGTGGAGGATATGTGAAGGCGGGCTCTAGGACGTGAGGAGGATGGCTCTGTGACGTGTGCAGGAGGGATCTAGGACGTTTGCAGGTTGGCTGTAAAACGTGTGCAGGAGGGCTCTAGGAAGTGGGTTGGAGGGCTCTAGGACATGTGTAGGAGGGTTCTAGGACATGTGTAGGAGGGCTCTGGGACATGTTTAGGAGGGCTGAAGGATGTGTGTAGGAGGGCTCTAGGATGTTTTTCGGAGGACTATAGGACATGTGTATGAGGGCTTTATGACGTGTATAGGAGGAATGTAGCACGTGTCAAGTAGGGCTCTAGGTCATATGCAAGAGGGCTTTAAGACGTGTGCAAGAGGGCTTTAAGATGTTTGCAGGAGGGCTCTAGGACCTGTGTAGGAGGCCTCAGGGACGTGTGGAGGAGGGCTGTGGGACGTGTTCAGGAGGTCTGTAAGATGTGTGCAGGGGGGTGTAGGATGTGTACAGGAGAGCTGTAGGATATGTGTAGGAGTGCTCCAGCACGTGTGTAGGAGGTCTCTAGGATGTGTTTAAGAGGGTTCTAGGACGTGCCTAGGAGGGCGGCAGGACTTGTGAATTAAGGCTCTAGGATGTGTGCTGGAGGGATGTAGGATGGGTGAAGGAGGGCTCTAGCACGAGTGTATGAGATGTTTATGACATGTGCAGAAGCACTCTAGGACATGTTTAGGAGGGCTCTTGGTTGTGTGAAGGAGTGTTTAGGATGTGTGCTGGAGGGCTGTAGGACGTGTGAAGGAGAGCTCTAGGATGTGTGTAGGAGTGCTCCAGGACATGTGCAGGAGTTCTCTAATTCGTGTGCAGGAGGGCTGTAGGACGTGGGAAGGAGGCCTCTAGCACGTGTGTACGAGGGCTTTATGACTAGTGCGGGAGGGATCTAGGATCTGTGTAGGAGGGCTCTAGGATGTGTGTAGAAAGGATCTAGCATGATTGCAGAAGGGCTGTCAGACATGTTAAGGATGTCTCTAGGACGTGTTTAGGAGGGGTCTCTGATGTGTGCAGAGGTCTCTGGCACCTTTGCAGGAGGGATGTAGGACACATACAGGAGGGCATTAGGACGTGTGTAGGAGTGATCCTGGACGTGTGTAGGAGGGCTCCAGGATGTGTGTAGGAAGGCTCAGGGATGTGGGGCGGGCTGTAGGGTGTGTGCATGAGGTCTGTAGGACATGTGCAGGAGGGTTGTATGTCGTGTGCAGGAGAGCTCTAGGACGTGTGTAGTCGTGCTCTAGGATGTGTGTAGGAGGGCTCTAGTATGGGTTTAGGAAGGTTTTAGGATGCGCGTTAGAGGGCTGCAGGACTTGTGAATTAATGCTCTAGGACATGTGCAGAAGGGATGTAAGATGTGTGAAGGAGAGCTGCAGGACGTGTGCAGGACATCACTAGGATGTGTGTGGGAGGGCTCTAATACATGTTTAGGAGGGTTCTAGGAAGTGTGTAGGAGGGCTCAATTACATGTGTACCAGGGCTGTAGGATTTGTGAAGGAGGGCTCAAGGACGTGTGCTAGAGGACTGTAGGTCGTGTTCAGGAGAATTCTAGGATGTGTGCAGGAGAGCTTTATGGCATGTGCAGGAGGGCCATAGGACATGTGTAGGAGGGCTCCACGACGTTTGCAGAAGGGCTCTATGATGTGTGCAGGATGGCTCTTGACATGTGCAGGTGGGCTGAAAGAGGTGTGTAGGTGGTCTGTAGCACGTGTTCGGAGTGCTCTAGAAGGTGTATACGAGGGATCTAAGATGTGTGTAGTACGGTGCTGAAATGTGTGCAAGACGGCTGTACAACGTGAATGAGAGCTCTAGGATGTGTTGAGGAGGGCTCTGGGACATGTGCAGGAGGTCTGTATTACGTGTGCAGGGGGTTCTAAGACGTGTGCATGAGTGCTCCAGGACGTATGTAGT
This sequence comes from Glaucomys volans, assembly GCA_020662805.1. Lineage (NCBI taxonomy): Eukaryota > Metazoa > Chordata > Mammalia > Rodentia > Sciuridae > Glaucomys > Glaucomys volans. Next base: position 23,606 of record JAJEJO010043432.1, on the reverse strand, counting down.
AGAGCTCTAGGACGAGTGTAGGAGGATCTAGGACATGCATAGGAGGGCTGCAGGACTTGTGTATTAAGGATCTAGAACTTGTGCAGAAGGGATGTAGGACGTGTGCAGGAGGGGCCTAGGACGTGTATAGGAGTGCTCCAGGACGTATGTAGGAGAGGTCTAGGACGTGTGTATGAGTGTCTAGGACATGCATAGGAGGGCTGCAGGACTTGTGAATTAAGGATCTAGAACTTGTACAGGAGAGATATAGGGCCGGTGAAAGATGGCTCTAGATGTGTGTACGTGGGCTTTATGACATGTGCAAGAGGACTCTAGGATATGTGTAGGAGTGCTCTTCGTTGTGTGTAGGAGGACCTAGGACATGTGCAGGAGGGCTGTAGGGCTTGTGAAGGAGGGCTCTAGGACATGGGTGGTAGAGCACAAGGTCGTGTGTAGGAGGATTCTGGGATATGGTTAGCAGGGCTGTAGGACTTTTGAAGGAGGGCTGAAGGACCTGTGAAGTAGGACTCTAGGATGTGTGCAGGAGGGTTGTAGGACGTGTGAAAGAGTGCTCTAGGTCTTGTGAAGGAGGACTCAAAGATGTGAGGAGGAGGTATGTGTGAATTGTGCATGCCGGATGCACGACGTGTGCATGAAGGCTGTAGGACGTGTGTAGGAGGGCTTTTGAACGTGTGTAGGAGGGTTGTAGGACTTTGCAGGAGAGTGGAGGATGTGTGAAGGAGGGCTCAAGGATGTTTGGAGGAGGGCTTTATGAAGTGTATAGGAGGAATGTAGGACGTGACAAGTAGGGCTCTAGGTTGTTTGCAAGAGGGCTTTAAGACATGTGCAAGAGGGTTTTAAGACGTGTGCAGGAGGGCTCTAGGATGTGTGCAGGAGGGCTTAGGGACTTGTATAGGAGGACTGTAGAATGTGTGTAGGTGTTCTGTAGGATGTGCAGGAGAGCTGTAGGTCATGTGCAGGAGGGCTCTAGGACGTGTGTAGGAGGGATGTAGGACTTTTGAAGGAGGGCTGAAGGACGTGTGAAGTTGGACTCTAGGACGTGTGCAGGAGGGTTGTAGGATGTGAGAAAGAGAGTTCTAGGTCTTGTGAAGGCGGACTCAAAGATGTGAGCAGGAGGTATGAGTGAAGTGTGCAGGCTGGATGTAGGACGTGTGCATGAGGGCAGTAGGACGTGTGTAGGAGGGCTTTAGGACGTGTGTAGGAGGGTTGTAGGACCTTTGCAAGAGGGTGGAGGATGTGTGAAGGTTTGCTCTAGGTTGTGTGGAGGAGGGCTGTGTGACGTGTGGTGGAGGGTTTTGTTACTGTGCAGGAGGGGTCTAGGACGTTTGCAGAATGCTGAAAAACGTGTTCAGGAGGGTTCTAGGATGTGTGTAGGAGGGCTCTAGGACATGTGTAGGAGGGCTCTGGGACATGTGTAGGAGGGCTGTAGGATGTGTGTAGGAGGGATCCAGGATGTTTTTCGGAGGGCGATAAGACGTGTGTAGGAGGGTTTTAGGTCGTGTATAGGAGGAATGTAGCTCGTGTCAAGTAGGGCTCTAGGTCATGTGCAAGAGGGCTTTAAGACGTGTGCAAGAGGGCTTTAAGATGTGTGCCCGAGGGCTCTAGGACCTGTGTAGGAGGCCTCAGGGACATGTGGAGGAGGGCTGTGGGAAGTGTTCAGTAGGTCTCTAAGACATGTGGAGGGGGGTGTGGGATGTGTGCAGGAAAGCTGTAGGATATGTGTAGGAGTGCTCCAGGACGTGTGTAGGAGGTCTCTAGGATGTGTTTAGGAGGGTTCTAGGACGTGCGTAGGAGGGCGGCAGGACTTGTGAATTAAGGCTCTAGGATGTGTGCAGGATATATGTAGGATGGGTGAAGAAGGGCTCTAGCACGAGTGTATGAGAGGTTTATGACATGTGCAGAAGCACTCTTGGACATGTGTAAGAGATCTCTTGGTTGTGTGAAGGAGGATTTAGGATGTGTGCTGGAAGATGGTAGGACATGTGGAGGAGAGCTCTCGGATGTGTGTAGTAGTGCTCCAGGACATGTGCAGGAGTGCTCTAATTCATGTGCCGGAGGGCTGTACGATGTGGCAAGGAGGCCTCTAGCATGTTTCTACGAGGGCTTTATGACACATGCGGGAGGGATCTAGGATCTGTGTAGGAGGGCTCTAGGATGTGTGTAGATGGGATCTAGGATGATTGCAGAAGGGCTGTCAGACATGTTAAGGATGTCTCTAGGACGTGTTTAGGAAGGCTCTCTGATGTGTTCAGAGGTCTCTAGCACCTATGCAGGAGGGTTGTAGGAGATGTACATGAAGGCACTAGGATGTGTGTAGGAGGGCTCAGGGATGTGGGGCGGGCTGTAGGGTGTGTGCAGGAGGTCTATAGGACATGTGCAGGAGGGTTGTAGGAGGTTTACATGAGAGCTCTAGGACGAGTGTAGTCGTCCTCCAGGATGTGTGTAGGAGGTCTCTAGTATGTGTGTAGAAGGGTACTTGGACGTGGGTTAGAGGGCTGCCGGACTTGTGAATTAAGGCTCTAGGACATGTTTAGAAGGGATGTAAGACATGTGAAGGAGAGCTCCAGGACCTGTGCAGGAGATCACTAGGATGTGTGTGGGAGGGCTCTAATACGTGTTTAGGAGGGATCTAGTAAGTGTGTAGGAGGGCTCAATTACATGTGTACCAGGGCTGTAGGATATGTGAAGGAGGGCTCAAGGACGTGTGCTAGAGGACTGTAGGTCATGTTCCGAACTCTAGGATGTGTGCAGGAGAGCTTTATGTCATGTGCAGCAGGGCTCTAGTACGTGTGTAGGAGGGCTCCAGTTCCTTTGCAGAAGGGCTCTATGATTGTTGCACGATGGCTCTTGACATGTGCAGGAGGACTGAAAGAGTTGTGTAGGCGGTCTGTAGCACGTGTGTAGGAGTGCTCTAGTATGTGTATAGGAGGGATAGTAGATGTGTGTAGTAGGGTGCTAAAACGTGTGTAGGACGGCTGTACAACGTGAATGAGAGCTCTACGATGTGTTGAGGAGGGCTCTGGGACATGTGCAGGAGGTCTGTAGGACGTGTGCAGGAGGGTTCTAAGACGTGTGCAGGAGGGGTCTAGGACGTGTGTAGGAGTGCTCCAGGACGTATGTAGGAGAGCTCAAGGACGTGTGTAGGAGGGTCTAGGACATGCAAAGGAAGGCTACAGGATTTGTGAATTAAGGATCTAGAACTTGTGCAGGAGGGATGTAGGACGTGTGAAAGAGGGCTCTAGGTCTTGTGAAGGAGTACTCAAAGATGTGAGCAGGAGGTATGTGTGAATTGTGCAGGACGGATGTAGGACGTGTGCATGAGGGCTGTAGGACGTGTAGGAGGGCTTTAGGATGTGTTTAGGAGGGTTGTAGGACCTTTGCAGGAGGTTGGAGGATGTGTGAAGCAGGGCTCTAGGACGTGTGGAGGAGGGCTCTGTGACGTGTGCAGGAGGGTTCTAGGACGTTTGCAGGATGGCTGTAAAACGTGTGCAGAAGGGCTCTAGGAAGTGTGTTGGAGGGCTCTAGGACATGTGTAAAGGCGCTCTAGGACATGTGTAGGAGGGCTCTGGGACATGTGTAGGAGGGCTGTAGGATGTGTGTAGGAGGCCTCTAGGATGTTTTTCGGAGGGCTATAGGACGTGTGTAGGATGGCTTTATGAGGTGTATAGGAGGAATGTAGCCCATGTCAGTAGGGCTCTAGGTCATGTGCAAGAGGGCTTTAAGACGTGTGCAAGATGGCTTTAAGATGTTTGCAGGAGGGCTCTAGGACCTCAGGAGGAGACCTCAGGGACACGTGGAGGAGGGCTGTGGGACGTGTTCAGGAGGTCTGTAAGACGTGTGCAGGTGGGTGTAGGATGTGTGCAGGAGAGCTGTAGGATATGTGTAGGAGTGCTCCAGGACGTGTGTAGGAGGACTCTAGGATGTGTTTAGTAGGGTTCTAGGACGTGCGTAGGACGGCGGCAGGACTTTTGAATTAAGGCTCTAGGATGTGTGCCGGAGGGATGTAGGATGGGTGAAGGAGGGCTCTAGCACGAGTGTATGAGAGGTTTATGACATGTGCAGAAGCACTCTAGGACATGTGTAGGAGGGCTCATGGTTGTGTGAAGGAGGTTTTAGGATGTGTGCTGGAGGGCTGTAGGACGTGTTAAAGAGAGCTTTAGGATGTGTGTACGAGTGCTCGAGGACATGTGCAGGAGGGCTCTAATTCGTGTGCAGGACGGCTGTAGGACGTGGGAAGGAGGCCTCTAGCACGTGTGTATGAGGGCTTTATGACAAATGCGGGAGGGATCTAGGATGTGTGTAGGAGGGCTCTAGTATGTGTGTAGAAGGGATCTAGGATGATTGCAGAAGGGCTGTCAGACATGTTAAGGATGTGTGTAGGACGTGTTTAGGAGGGCTCTCTGATGTGTGCAGAGGACTCTAGCACATTTGCAGGAGGGTTGTAGGACATGTACAGGAGGGCACTAGGACGTGTGTAGGAGGGCTCCACGATGTGCATAGGAGGGATCAGGGATGTCGGCAGGCTGTAGGGTGTGTTCAGGAGGTCTGTAGGACATGTGCAGGAGGGTTGTAGGACGTGTGCAGGAGAGCTCTAGGACGTGTGTCGTCGTGCTCCAGGATGTGTGTAGGAGGGCTCTAATATGTGTGTAGGAGGGTTCCACGACATGCGTTACAGGGCTGCAGGACTTGTGAATTAAGGCTGTAGGACATGTGCAGAAGGGATGTAAGACGTGTGAAGGAGAACTGCAGGACGTGTGCAGGAGATCACTAGGATGCGTGTGGGAGGCTCTAATAGTTGTTTAAGAGGGATCTAGGAAGTGTGTTGGAGGGCTCAATTACATGTGTACCAGGGCTGTAGGATTTGTGAAGGAGGGCTCAAGGACGTGTGCTAGATGATTGTAGGTCGTGTTCAGGAGAACTCTAGGATGTGTGTAGGAGAGCTTTATGGCATGTGCAGGAGGGCTCTAGGACGGGTTAGGAGGGCTCCAGGTCGTTTACAGAAGGGCTCTATGATGTGTGCACGATGGCACTTGACAAGTGCAAGAGGGCTGAAAGAGGTGTGTAATCGGTCTGTACCACGTGTGTAGGAGTGCTCTAGTATGTGTATAGGAGGGATCGAAGATGTGTGTAGTAGAGTGCAAAAACGTGTGTAGGACGGCTGTACAACGTGAATGAGAGCTCTACGATGTGTTGAGGAGGGCTCTGGGACATGTGCAGGAGTTCTGTAGGACCTGTGCAGGAGGGATCTAAGACGTGTGCAGGACGGGTCTAGGACGTGTGTAGGAGTGCTCCCGGACGTATGTAGGAGAGCTCTAGGACATGTGTAGGAGTGTCTAGGAAATGCATAGGAGGGCTGCAGGACTTGTGAATTAAGGATCTAGAACTTGTGCAGGAGCGAAGTAGGATGGGTGAAAGAGGGCTCTAGATGTGTGTACGTGGGTTTTATGACATGTGCAGGAGGACTCAAGGATCTGTGTAGGAGTGCTCTTTGTTGTGTGTAGGAGGATCTAGGACGTGTGCAGGAGGGCTGTAGGACTTGTGAAGGAGTGCTCTAGGACATGTGTGGTAGGGCTCTAGGTTGCGTATGGGAGGATTCTGGGATATGGTTAGGAGGGCTGTAGGACTTTTGAAGGACGGCTGTAGGACATGTGAAGTAGGACTCTAGGATGTGTGCAGGAGGGTTGTAGGACGTGTGAAAGAGTGCTCTAGGTCTTGTGAAGGAGGACTCAAAGATGTGAGCAGGAGGTATGTGTGAATTGTGCAGGCCGGATGTAGGACGTGTGCATGAGGGCTGTCGGACGTGTGCAGGAGGGCTTTTGAACGTGTGTAGGAGGGTTGAGGTCTTTGAAGGGCAGTGGAGGATGTGTGAAGGGGGGCTCTAGGATGTGTGGAGGAGGGCTTTATGAAGTGTATAGGAGGAATGTAGCACGTGTCAAGTAGGGCTCTAGGCTGTTTGCAAGAGGGCTTTAAGACGTGTGCAAGAGGGTTTTAAGACGTGTGCAGGAGGGCTCTAGGATGTGTGTAGGAGGGCTCACGGACGTGTATAGGAGGACTGTAGAATGTGTGCAGGTGGTCTGTAGGATGTGCACGAGGGCTGTAGGACGTGTCCTGCAGGGGTCTAGGACGTGTGTAGGAGTGCTCCATGACTTTTGGAGAAGGGCTCTAGGACATTTGTAGGAGGGTCTAGGACATGCATAAAAGGGCTGCAGGACTTGTGAATTAAGGGTATAGGACGTGTGCACGAGTGATGTAGGATGGCTGAAAGCGGGCTCTAGCATGTGTGTACGAGGGCTTTATGACATGTGCAGAAGGACTCTAGGGCCTGTGTAGGAGGGCTCTTGGTTGTGTGTCGGAGGATCTAGGACGTGTGCACGAGGTTGTAGGACGTGTGCAGGAGGGTTGTAGGACATGCATAGGAGGGCTCTAGGACGTGTGTAGGAGGGCTGAAGCACTTTTGATGGAGGGCTGATGGACATGTGAATTAGGACTCTAGGACGTGTGAAGGAGGGCTCTGTGACGTGTGCAGGAGGGTTGTAGGATGTGTGAAAGAGGGCTCTAGGTCTTGTGAAGGAGGACTCAAAGATGTGAGCAGGAGGTATATGTGAATTGTGCAGCCCGGATGTAGGGCGTGTGCATGAGGGCTGTAAGACATGTGAAGGAGGGCTTTAGGACGTGTGTAGGAGGGTTGTAGGACCTTTTCAGGAGGGTGGAATATGTGTGAAGGAGGGCTCTAGGACGTGTGGAGGATGGCTCTGTGACGTGTGCAGGAGGGATCTAGGACCTTTGCAGGATGGCTGTAAAACATGTGCAGGAGGGCTCTAGGAAGTGGGTTGGAGGGCTCTAGGACATGTGTAGGAGGGCTCTAGGACATGTGTAGGAGGGCTCTGGGACATGTGTAGGAGGGCTGTAGGCTGTGTCTAGGAGGGCCCTAGGATGTTTTTCGGAGGATTATAGGACGTGTGTACGAGGGCTTTATGATGTGTATAGGAGGAATGGAGCACATGTCAAGTAGGGCTCTAGGTCATGTGCAAGAGGGCTTTAAGACGTGTGCAAGAGGGCTTTATGATGTTTGCAGGAGGGCTCGAGGACCTGTGTAGGAGGCCTCAGGGACATGTGGAGGAGGGCTGTGGGACGCGTTCAGGAGGTCTGTAAGACGTGTGCAGGTGGGTGTAGGATGTGTGCAGGAGAGCTGTAGGATATGTGTAGGAGTGCTCCAGGACGTGTGTAGGAGGTCTCTAGGATGTGTTTAGGAGGGTCCTAGGAAGTGCGTAGGAGGGCGGCAGGACTTGTAATTTAAGGCTCTATGATGTGAGCTGGAGGCATGTAGGATGGGTGAAGGAGGGCTCTAGCACGAGTGTATGAGAGGTTTATGACAAGTGCAGAAGCACTCTAGGACATGTGTAGGAGGGCTCTTGGTTGTGTGAAGGAGGGTTTAGGATGTGTGCTGGAGGGCTGTAGGACGTGTGAAGGAGAGCTCTAGGATGTGTGTAGGAGTGCTCCAGGACATGTGCAGGAGGGCTCTAATTCGTGTGTAGGAGTGCTGTAGGACGTGGGAAGGAGGCCTCTAGCACGTGTGTACGAGTGCTTTATGACTCGTGCAGGAGGGATGTAGGATGTGTGTAGGAGGGCTCTAGGATGTGTGTAGAAGGGATCTAGGATGATTGCAGAAGGGCTGTCAGACATGTTAAGGATGTCTCTAGGACGTGTTTAGGAGGGCTCTCTGATGTGTGCAGAGGTCTCTGGCACCTTTGCAGGAGTGTTGTAGGACACATACAGGAGGGCACTAGGACGTGTGTAGGAGGGATCCAGGACGTCTGTAGGAGGGCTCCAGGATGTGTGTAGGAGGGATCAGGGATGTGGGGTGGGCTGTAGGGTGTGTGCATGAGGTCTCTAGGACATGTGCAGGAGGGTTGTAGGACGTGTGCAGGAGAGCTCTAGGACGTGTGTAGTCGTGCTCCAGGATGTGTGTAGGAGGGCTCTAGTATGGGTTTAGGAAGGTTCTAGGATGTGAGTTAGAGGGCTGCAGGACTTGTGAATTAAGGCCCTAGGACATGTTCAAAAGGGATGTAAGATGTGTGAAGGAGAGCTGCAGGACGTGTGCAGGACATCACTAGGATGTGTGTGGGAGGGCTCTAATACATGTTTAGGAGGGATCAAGGAAGTGTGTAGGAGGGCTCAGTTACATGTGTACCAGGGCTGTAGGATTTTTGAAGGAGGGCTCAAGGACGTGTGCTAGAGGACAGTAGGTCATGTTCAGGAGAACTCTAGGATGTGTGCAGGAGAGCTTTATGGCATGTGCAGGATTGCTCTAGGACGTGTGTAGGAGGGCTCCAGGTCGTTTGAAGAAGGGCTCTATGATGTGTGCACGATGGCTCTTTACATGTGCAGGAGGGCTGAAAGAGGTGTGTAGGTGGTCTGTAGCATGTGTTAGGAGTGCTCTAGAATGTGAATAAGAGGGATCTAAAATGTGTGTAGTAGGGTGCTGAAACGTGTGCAGGACGGCTGTACAATGTGAATGAAAGCTCTACGATGTGTTGAGGAGCCCTCTGGTACATGTGCAGGAGGTGTGTATTACGTGTGCAGGAGGTTTCTAAGATGTGTGCAGGAGGGGTCTAGGACGTGTGTAGCAGTGCTCCAGGACATATGTAGGAAGGCTCTAGGACGTGTGTAGGAGGGTCTAGGACATGCATATGAGGCTGCAGGACTTGTGAATTAAGGGTCTAGGACGTGTGCAGGAGGGATGTAGGACGGGTGAAAGAGGGCTCTAGATGTGTGTATGTGGGCTTTATTACATGTGCAGGAGGACTCTAGGATCTGTGTAGGAGTGCTCTTTGTTGTGTGTCGGAGGATGTAGGACGTGTGCAGGAGGGCTGTACGACTTGTGAAGGAGGGCTCTAGGACATGTGTGGTAGGGCTCTAGGTCGTGTGTAGGAGGATTCTGGGATATGGTTAGGAGGGCTGTAGGACTTTTGAAGGAGGGCTGAAGGACGTGTGAAGTAGGACTCTAGGACGTGTGCAGGAGGGTTGTAGGATGTGTGAGAGAGTGCTCTAGGTCTTGTGAAGGAGGACTCAACGATGTGAGCAGGAGGTATGTGGGAATTGGGCAGGCAGGATGTAGGATGTGTACATGAGGGCTGTAGGATGTGTGTAGGAGGGCTTTTGAAAGTGTGTAGGAGGGTTGTAGGACTTTGCAGGAGAGTAGAGGTTGTGTGAAGGAGGGCTCTAGGATGTTTGGAGGAGGGCTTTATGAAGTGTATAGGAGGAATGTAGGACTTGTCAAGTAGGGCTCTAGGTTGTTTGCAAGAGGGCTTTAAGACGTGTGCAAGAGGGTTTTAAGACGTGTGCAGGAGGGCTCTAGAATGTGTGTAGGAGGGCTCAGGGACATGTATAAGAGGACTGTAGAATGTGTGCAGGATGTCTGTAGGATGTGCATGAGGGCTATAGGACATGTACAGGAGGGGTCTAGGACGTGTGTAGGAGTGCTCCAGGACGTTTGTAGGATGGTTCTAGTACGTGTGTAGGAGGGTCTAGGACATGTGTAGGAGGGCTGCAGGACTTGTGAATTAAGGGTCTAGGACTTGTGTAGTTGGGCTGTAGGACTCTTGATGGAGGGCTGAAGGACGTGTTAAGGAGGACTCAAGGACGTGTGCAGGAGGGTTGTAGGATGTGTGAAAGAGGGCTCTCTGTCTTCTGAAGGAGGACTCAAAGATGTGAGGAGGAGGTATGTGTGAATTGTGCAGGCCGGATGTAGGACGTGTGCATGAGGGCTGTAGTACGTGTGTAGGAGGGCTTTAGGACGTGTGTAGGAGGGTTGTAGGACATTTGCTGGAGGGTGGAGGATGTGTGAAGGAGGGCTCTAGGACGTGTGGTGGACGGCTGTGACGTGTGCAGGAGGGATCTAGGACGTTTGCAGGATGGCTGTAAAACGTGTGCAGGAGGGCTCTAGGAATTGGGTTGGAGGGCTCTAGGACATGTTTAGGAGGGCTCTAGGATACATGTAGGAGGGCTCTGGGACATGTGTAGAAGGGCTGTAAAATGTGTGTAGGAGGGCTCTAGTGTTTTTCAGAGGGCTATATGACGTGTGTAGGAGGGCTTTATGATGTGTATAGGAGGAATGTAGCACGTGTCAAGTAGGGCTCTAGGACATGTGGATGAGGGCTTTAAGACGTGTGCAATAGGGCTTTAAGATGTGTGCAGTAGGGCTCTAGGACCTGTGTAGGAGACCTCAGGGACATGTGGAGGAGGGCTGTGGGACGTGTTCAGGTGGTCTGTAAGGCTTGTGCAGGGGGGTGTAGGATGTGTGCAGGAGAGCTGTAGGATATGTGTAGGAGTGCTCCAGGACGTGTGTAGGAGGTCTCTAGGATGTGTTTAGGAGCGTTCTAGGATGTGCGTAGGAGGGCGGCAGGACTTGTGAATTAAGGCTCTAGGATGTGTGCTGGAGGGATGTAGGATGGGTGAAGCAGGGCTCTAGCACGAGTTTATGAGAGGTTTATGACGTGGAGAATCACACTACGATATGTGTAGGAGGGCTCTTGGTTGTGTGAAGGAGGATTTAGGATGTGTGCTGGAGGGCTGTAAGACGTGTGAAGGAGAGCTCTAGGATGTGTGTAGGAGTGCTCCTGGACAGGTGCAGGAGGGCTCTAATTCGTGTGCAGGAGGGCTGTAGGACGTGGGAAGGAGGCCTCTAGCACGTGTTTACCAAGGCTTTATGACACGTGAGGGATGGATCTAGGATCTGTGTAGGAGGGCTCTAGGATGTGTGTAGAAGGGATCTAGGATGATTGCAGAAGGGCTGTCAGACATGTTAAGGATGTCTCTAGGACATGTTTAGGAAGGCTCTCTTATGTGTGCAGATGTCTCTAACACCTTTGCAGGAGGGTTGTAGGACATATACAGGAGGGCACTAGGACGTGGTTAGGAGTGCTCCAGCATGTGTGTAGGAGGGCTCAGGGATGTGGTTCGGGCTGTAGGGTGTGTGCAGGAGGTCTGAAGGATGTGTGCAGGAGGGTTGTAGCATGTGTGCAGGAGAGCTCTAGGACGTGTGTAGTCGTTCTCCAGGATGTGTGTAGGAGGGCTCTAGTATGTATGTAGGAGGGTTCTAGGACGTGCGTTAGAGGGCTGCAGGACTTGTGAATTAAGGCTCTAGGACATGTGCAGAAGGGATGTGAGACGTGTGAAGAACTGCAGGACGTGTGCAGGAGATCCCTAGGATGTGTGTGGGAGGGCTCTAATACCTGTTTAGGAGCGATCTAGGAAGTGTGTAGGAGGGCTCAATTACATGTGTACTAGGGCTGTAGATTTGTGAAGGAGGGCTCAAGGACGTGTACTAGAGGACTGTAGGTCGTGTTCAGGAGAAATCTAGAATGTCTGCAGGAGAGCTTTATGTAATGTGCAGGAGGACTCTAGGATCTGTGTAAGAGTGCTCTTTGTTGTGTGTAGGAGGATCTAGGACGTGTGCAGGAGGGCTGTAGGACTTGTGAAGGAGGGCTATAGGACATGTGTGGTACGTCTCTAGGTCGTGTGTAGGAGGATTCTGGGATATGGTTATTAGGGCTGTAGGACTTTTGAAGGAGGGCTGAAGGACGTGTGAAGTAGGACTCTAGGACGTGTGCAGGAGTGTTGTAGGACGTGTGAAAGAGTGCTCTAAGTCTTGTGACGGAGGACTCAATGTTGTTAGCAGGAGGTATGTGTGACTTGTGCAGGCCGGATGTAGGACATGTGAATGAGGGCTGTAGGACGTGTGTAGGAGGGCTTTTGAACGTGTGTAGGAGGGTTGTAGGACTTTGCAGGAGAGTGGAGGATTAGTGAAAGAGGGCTCAAGGATGTGTGGAGGAGGGCTTTATGAAGTGTATAGGAGGAATGTAGGACGTGACAAGTAGGGCTCTAGGTGGTTTGCAAGAGGGCTTTAAGACTTGTGCAAGAGGGTTTTAAGACGTGTGCAGGAGGGCTCTAGGATGCGTGTAGGAGGGCTCAGGGACGTGTATAGGAGGACTGTAGAATGTGTGCAGGTGGTCTGTAGGATGTGCATGAGAGCTGTAGGACATGTGAAGGAGGGGTCTAGGACGTGTGTAGGAGTGCTCCAGGGTGTTTGTTGGAGGTCTCTAGGACGTGAGTAGGAGGGTCTAGGACATGCGTAGGAGGGCTGCAGGACTTGTGAATTAAGGGTCTACGACGTGTGCAGGAGCTATATAGGACGCCTGAAAGAGGGCTCTAGCATGTGTGTACGAGGGCTTTATGACATGTGCAGGAGGACTCTAGGGCCTGTGTAGGAGGGATCTTGCTTGTGTGTCGGAGGATGTAGGACGTGTGCAGGATTGGTTGGACATGTAAGGAGGGCTGTAGGACATGTGTAGGAGGGCTCTAGGACGTGTGTAGGAGGGCTGTAGGACTTTTGATGGAGGGCTGAAGGACGTGTGAAGTAGGTCTCTAGGACCTGTGCAGGAGGGTTGTAGGACGTGTGAAAGAGGGCTCTAGGTCTTGTGAAGGAGGACTCAAAGATGTGTACAGGCGGTATGTGTGAATTGTTCAGGACGGATGTAGGACGTGTGCATGAGGGCTGTAGGACATGTGTAGGAGGGCATTAAGACGTGTGTAGGAGGGTTGTAGGACCTTTGCAGGAGGTTGGAGGATGTGTGAAGTAGGGCTCTAAGATGTGTGGAGGAGGGCTCTGTGACGTGTGCAGGAGGGATCTAGGACGTTTGAAGGATGGCCGTAAAACGTGTGCAGGAGGGCTCTAGAAGTGGGTTGGAGGGCTCTAGGACATGTGTAGGAGGGCTCTAGGACATGTGTAGGTGGGCTCTGGGACATGTGTAGGAGGGCTGTAGGATGTGTGTAGGAGGGCTCTAGGATGTTTTTCCGAGGGCTATAGGACGTGTGTAGGAGGGCATTATCACGTGTATAGGAGGAATGTAGCACGTGTCAAGTAGGGCTCTAGGTCATGTGCAAGAGGTCTTTAAGACGTGTGCAAGCGTGCTTTACAATGTGTACAGGAGGGCTCTAGGACCGGTGTAGGGGGCTTCAGGTACATGTGGAGGAGGGCTGTGGGACATGTTCAGGAGGTCTGTAAAACGTGTGCAGGGGGTTGTAGGATGTGTGCAGGAGAGCTGTAGGATATGTGTAGGAGTGCTCCAGGACGTGTGTAGGAGGTCTCTAGGATGTGTTGAGTAGGGTCCTAGGACGTGCATGGGAGAACGGCAGGACTTGTGAATTAAGGCTCTAGGATGTGTGCCGGAGGGATGTAGGATGGGTGAAGGAGGGCTCTTGGATGTTTTTCGGAGGGCTATAGGACGTGTGTAGGAGGGCTTTATCACGTGTATAGGAGGAATGTAGCACGTGTCAGTAGGGCTCTAGGTCATGTGCAAGAGGGCTTTAAGACGTGTGCAAGAGGGCTTTAAGATGTTTGTAGGAGGGCTCTAGGACCTGTATAGGAGGCCTCAGGGACATGTGGAGGAGGGCTGTGGGACGTGTTCAGGAGGTCTGTAAGACGTGTGCAGGTGGGTGTAGGATGTGTGCAGGAGAGCTGTAGGATATGTGTAGGAGTGCTCCAGGACGTGTGTAGGAGGTCTCTAGGATGTGTTTAATAGGGTTCTAGGACATACGTAGGAGGGCGGCAGGACTTGTGAATTAAGGCTCTAGGATGTGTGCCTGAGGGATGTGGGATGGGTGAAGGAGGGCTCTAGCACGAGTGTACGAGAGGTTTATGACATGTGCAGAAGCACTCTAGGACATGTGTAGGAGGACTCTTGGTTGTGTGAAGGTGGATTTAGGATGTGTGCTGGAGGGCTATATTACATGTGAAGGAGACCTCTAGGATGTGTGTAGGAGTGCTCCAGGACTTGTGCATGAGGGCTCTAATTCGTGTGCAGGAGTGCTGTAGGACGTGGGAAGGAGGCCGTTAGCACGTGTGTTCGAGGGCTTCATGACATTTGGGAGGGATCTAGGATCTGTATAGGAAGGCTCTAGTATGTGTGTAGAAGGGATCTAGGATGATTGCAGAAGGGCTGTCAGACATGTTAAGGATGTCTCTAGGATGTGTTTAGGAGGGCTCTCTGATGTGTGCAGAGGTCTCTAGCACCTTTGCAAGAGGGTTGTAGGACATGTACAGGAGGGCACTAGGACGTGTGTAGGAGGGCTCCAGGATGTGTGTAGGCGGGCTCAGGGATGTGGGGCGTGCTGTTGGGTGTGTGCAGGAGGTCTGTAGGACATGTGCAGGAGGGTTGTAGGACGTGTGCAGGAGAGCTCTAGGATGTGTGTAGTCGTGCTCTAGGATGTGTGTAGGAGGGTTCTAGGACGTGCGTTAGAGGTCTGCAGGACTTGTGAATTAAGGCTCTAGGACATGTGCAGAAGGGATGTGAGACGTGTGAAGGAGACCTGCAGGACGTGTGCAGGAGATCACTAGGATGTGTGTGGGAGGGCTCTAATACGTGTGTAGGAGGGATCAAGGAAGTGTGTAGGAGGGCTCAATTACATGTGTACCAGGGCTGTAGGATTTGTGAAGGAGGGCTCAAGGACGTGTGCTAGAGGACTGTAGGTCGTGTTCAGGAGAACTCTAGGATGTGTGCAGGAGAGCTTTATGTCATGTGCAGGAGGGCTCTAGGACGTGTGTAGGAGGGCTCCAGTTCGTTTGCAGTAGGGCTCTATGATGTGTGCACGATGGCTCTTGACATGTGCACGAGGGCTGAAAAGGTGTGTAGGCGGTCTGTAGCACGTGTGTAGGAGTGCTCTAGTATGTGTATAGGAGGGATCTAAGATGTGTGTAGTAGGGTGCTAAAACGTCTGTAGGACGGCTGTACAACGTGAATGAGAGCTCTACGGTGTGTTGAGGAGGGCTCTGGGACATGTGCAGGAGGTCTGTAGGACGTGTGCAGGAGGGTTCTAAGACCTGTGCAGGAGGGGTCTAGGACGTGTGTAGGAGTTCTCCAGGACATATGTAGGAGAGCTCTAGGACGTGTGTAGGAAGGTCTAGGACACGCATAGGAGGGCTGCAGGACTTGTGAATTAAGTATGTAGAACTTGTGTAGGAGGGATGTAGGACGGGTGAAAGAGGGCTCTGGATGTGTGCACGTGGGCTTTATGATATGTGCAGGAGGACTCTAGGATCTGTGTAGGAGTGCTCTTTGTTGTGTGTAGGAGGATCTAGGATGTGTGCAGGAGGGCTGTAGGACTTGTGAAGGAGCGCTCTAGGACGTGTGTGGTAGGGCTCTAGGTCGTGTGTAGGAGGATTCTGGGATATGGTTAGGAGGGCTGTAGGACTTTTGAAGGAGGGCTGAAGGACGTGTGAATTAGGACTCTAGGACGTGTGCAGGAGGGTTGTAGGACGTGTGAAAAAGTGCTCTAGGTCTTGTGAAGGAGGACTGAAAATGTGAGGAGGAAGTATGTGTGAATTATGCATTCCGGATGTAGGATGTGTGCATGAAGTCTGTAGGTCATTTGTAGTAGGGCTTTTTGACCTGTGTGGGAGGGATGTAGGACCTTTGCAGGAGGGTGGAGAATGTGTGAAGGACGCTCTAGGATGTGTGGAGGAGGGCTCTGTGACCTGTGCAGGAGGGATCTAGGACGTTTGCAGGATGGCTGTAAAACATGTGCAGGAGGGCTCTAGGAAGTGGGTTGGAGGTCTCTAGGACATGTGTAGAAGGGCTCTGGGACATGTGAAGGAGGGCTCTAGGACGTGTGTAGGAGGGCTCTGTGACCTGTGCAGGAGGGATCTAGGACGTTTACAGGATGGCTGTAAAACGTGTGCAGGACGGCTCTAGGAAGTGGGTTGGAGGCCTGTAGGATGTGTGTAGGAGTGCTCTAGGTTGTTTTTCGAAGGGCTATAGGATGTGTGTAGGAGGGCATTATGACGTGTATAGGAGGAATGTAGCACGTGTCAAGTAGGGCTCTAGGTCATGTGCAAGAGGGCTTTAAGACGTGTTGAAGAGGGCTTTAAGATGTGTGCAGGAGGGCTCTAGGACCTGTGAAGGAGTCCTCAGGGACATGTGGAGGGGGGCTGTGGGACGTGTTCAGGAGGTCTGTAAGACGTGTGCAGGGGGG
>JAJEJO010043417.1:0-88257 GCA_020662805.1 Glaucomys volans | reverse complement strand
TTTTTTTTTTTTTTTTTGTACTGGGATTGGACCCAGGGGTTCTTTATCACTGAACTACATCCCCAGTCTTTTTTTGAATTTTTTTTTAGATGTAGATGGACATAATACCTTTTTTAAAACTTATTTTTATGTGGAACTGAGGATTGAACCCAGTGCCCCACACATGCTGGGCAGGCGCTATACCACTGAGCTACAACCCCAGCCCCCAGGGTCTTTTTTATTTTTTCTTTGAGACAGGGTCTTGCTAAGTTGCTGAGGCTGGCCTTGAACTATAGATGCTCTTTCTTCAACCTCCTAAGTTGCTAGGATCACATGTGTGTGCCACTGTGCTTGGCTGAGCAGCAAATCTAAAGTCTGGAGGCTGCTGGAGCTTCTCCTTCTAGCTCTCTAGGGCCAAGTAAGAAAAGGACATGAGTGTAGTGGTGGCATAACATGACACACAGCCTCAGAGTTGAAGATAATTCTGGGAGTGCTGAGGACTGAAGCAAACAGGAAAACCCAAGGGAAGGCCACTGTTAGTCTTACATGGTACTTTTGTGTAAATAAAGAAAAGCCCACCGCTAGGTGGACACGTCTTGTACCTGTGCCCATGGCTTCACTGCCATGTGAAGTGGCAGGGAAGTGTTGGACAAAGAAGGATGTATTTAACTATCTCCTGCCTCCCCATCTTGGCCGCCTCTCTAGCATGTCTCTGTGCAGTAACAGGGTGGCTGCTCAGCCGTAACCACGTAGGAATGAGAGCCTCATGACAAGGTTTCCAATTTTTCAAGGGCAGTGGAATATAGGGCTTATATTTTTTTGGAACTAAAGACTAAACTCAAAGGTACTCTACCACTAAGCCACATCCCCAGCCCTTATTTATTTTGAAAGGCCTTGCTAAGTTACTAAGGCTGGCCTGGAACATGTGATTCTTCTGCCTCAGCCTCAGTTGCTGGGATTACAGGTGTGCACCACTGCACCTGGCAGGGATTACAGTAAATTTAAAAAAAATTGGCAATGAATTTGCCCTATAAGCCCAATAAAACTCATTTGTGCTGATAGTGCCTATGAGGGGCCACCTCAGGCCGACCTTCTTGGTGCCTGCAGGAGGGGTTCATCCTCCTTGGGCCCTAAGTTGCTCTGCTCAGAATGGTGCCCACTTCACACCCCAAGACCTGGCTGGCTCAGACCACAACCACCGTACCGGCTTGGGACAGTGGATGTAGCGGGCGAGGCTGATGATAAGGTCATGTGTGATGGGGTCCACCAGGTTCCGGAAGCTGGCATAGCGATACAGAACATCGTCCAGTGAGGTTGACTCCATGCCCAGATCCTGTAAGAGTAGATGTCCAGAGGTTAGGGGCAAATTCCCGGAGGTCAGGTGTCATCCAACTTGTCTGGCATTCCCAGGAGAAATAGGTGCAGCTCCTGGAGGCAGCACAGCCTTCCCAAGAGTCCTGGCAAGGAAGCATCTACACAGCATCCCTCAGGGGACCAGGAAAGCCCCTACCTATTTATCTCCCAGGTAAGAGTGACCCACACCTGTAGGCTCCTGATTGAGCTCCACAGTTCATGCAGATCCTGATTTGTGAACCTCTCCCAAAATAGTCTCCCTAGACTGCCTCTCTGGTTTCCAACAGGATGAAGCTAAGGGCGGTTGTCCTTAGCCCTGGTGGCTGCTTCTCCATGAGGGCATAGTTAGGAACCAGCACACACAACAAACATCTTTTTTTTCCCCATCTGTTTCTGAGGTTCTTCTAACTGCCCATTCTGTAGGTGACCCAACCTCAGTGTTCTTTGCCTTGGAGGCTTTTGAGTTGTAAGTTTCCAAGGAGAAGCTGCCAGGCACCCAGAAGAAAACCTCACTGGGGCCCCCACAGAGAGATACTAAGTGGGGTCTTCCTAACGAGAGAGAGGGGGATGGAAGTGAGCAGGGACATAGGGCAGTGGCAGAAGCTGCTGGAGCAGAGCTTGTTTCCTGGTTTGGGAGTGACAAGACTCTGGACATGTTACCCTAAAATATGGCATAGTGGCATTTGAGAAAACAGCAGAAGCAGAAAAGTCTCTTCCCCCACCCTTCTTCCCTGTAGCAGGTGGGAAAAGAACTCTTTCACCTTCTTTTATAGTAGGTCCCAATCTCATTCCAGAAGGGTCCCCTCTATGGGGAGGGAAAGAATGTCTTCATTCTTGAAAACAGAGATGCCAAGGAGAATCCGAATAAACAGGTCTACCGACCCCCCCACCACCGCCCCGGCGTATCACCGTTAGTTTATACTCTCTTGTCCTCTGGTGAGACTTCGGCATGACTGTCCACAGAATTATATGGATTTAAGCCACACCTCCAGCCCATCTCTGCAGCTTTATTTCTGAAGGTTCCCATGTCTTGTAAATCTTACATATACATTTGTTTTCTTTCCTTCGTGAATTGTTATTATTACTTCTGTGGCACTGGGGATTGAGCACCCGGAGATGCTGAACCACCTATATCCCAGGCTCTTTTCTTTTCTTTTAAATCAGTATCTTTATTTAATTGTGTGTGGTGCTGAGGCTCGAACCCAGTGCCTCACACGTGCGAGGCAAGCACTCTACCACTGAGCTACAGCCTCAGCCCCCAGGCTCTTTTTTGTATTTTTTTTCAGATAGTCTCATTAAGTTGCAGGGGCTGGTCTCAAACCTGTGATCCTCCTGCCTCAGTCTCCTGCGTTGCTGGGATTATAGGTATGCACCACTGTGCTTGGCTGTGAATCTGTTTTTTATCGAAAACATTTCAGCTATGAATTTAGGATGCATATGGAAAAGATATTTTTCTCTCCTACAGGGGGCACTACATAGAGAGAGCCCCAGTTCCAAGGACTGTGCAGACACCCTGGGTGTACCCTAGAGCAGTTAGTTGTCCAGTGTGAACTGGGATCCAAAGGCCCTGTTCCAATTGTTCTGAGCCACTTAAACCCTAATGCCAGGAAAAGGGCAGGTCTCCCAAATATAACTAAGCTTGGCTCGTGGGAGCTCAACATGGATTTCTCTGCCTTAAAGAAGTGAAAAAACATGCTTTATCTACCCTAGAGTGTTGGACTAAACACTAAAAGTTGATGGACTCTGGACAGGAAATGTGGCAGTGACCAACTGAGTTCCAGCTCAGGGATTTGCCTGACATTAGATGGAATATTCAGACCCCATGTCCCCACCTTTTTGGGGGTACTGGGTACCAGGGGCACTCTACCACTGAGCTTCATCCCCTACATTTCTTATTTTATTTTGAAACAGGGTCTTGCCCAGCCTGATCTTGAACTTGAGATCCTCCTACCTCATCCTTCTGAGTCCCTGGGATTACATATTCAGAACTTTTCTAAACATCTTCCCCATGTGATTCCTAGAAATCCCTATAAGGAAGTGGGCAGCACATCATTATTCCTGATAATGGAAGCCCAGACAGGCTGACATTAACTGTCACAATTTTAGGAATGGTTGGGGTGAGCAAGCCCAGGTTTATTCTGCAAGGCTTGCATCTGCTCTTATTCCCCACTGGGAGTGAGCTGGGCAGGAGGTGCTGGAGGACAGGGATGTTGCCCAGTGGTTTGGAGGCAGATATTCTAAGAGCAAAAGAAGAGTCTTGCTGAGCACAGTGGCGCACATCTGTAATCCGAGACTGGGGAGGATGAGGCAGGATGATGGTGAGTTCAAAGCCAGCCTCAGCAACCTATTGAGGCCCTAAGCAACTCAGTGAGACCCTGTCTCTACATAAAATATAAAAAAGGGCTGGGGATGTGGCTCGGTGGTTAAGTGCCTCTAGGTTCAATTCCTGGTAGAGAGAGAGAGAGAGAGAGAGAGAGAGAGAGAGAGAGAGAGAGAAAGAAACAGTCTCTGCTAGATGAATCCAGAAGGGTGTAGTTTTGGCCAAGTCCTACCTACAGTGATTAGGGGGCACTCAGCTCCCTACCCCTTATAATGGCTTCACTCAAGTTTCAATGAGAAGACCAAGGGGTCAGTTTTCGGAGCTTTGTTTTCCATCTGAGAGACAAACTGTAATGCCCTGTGCCAGGTTCTCTGACTGCTGAAATAGTTTCTTGGGGACCTAAATCTAGGGACCCAACATGAGGCATGGATGAGTGGAAGGAGCTTCTGCCAACTTCCAGAACTGGATCCTTTGTAGAACCAAGTGTCATACTTTCCTTGACCACTGTCAGGGCTTGTTCAGTCCCTCAGCTGTGCTGCATGTCCAGGGGCAAACTACTTAACATCACTGAGCCTGTTTCTTCATCCATAAAATGGGGGCAGTCACCCCAGCATCACACATCAGTAAAAGAAACAAAATCAAGTAACACAGTTAAAGCCTCTGATAGAGACTAGAGTCTCCTCTACCCCACTCTATTCCCCTCTGCTTCCTCTCCCTGGGCTGGGAGGCTCCTCCTCTCCCCATACAGTAGTTCTCTACCTTTCTGGACCCCAGACACATCTGGAGATGAATCAAAAGGCACAGATTTTCCAGAAAAACAAGGGAGTCAGAGTAGGAGAGGTGGGATGTGCAATATTGTGCATGAATTCCATGCTGGCTTCAAGGTCACCAGGGTGTGTCTGGGTGGTGTAGACATGTGGGATCCCACGACACACACTATTACTCAGGAATATGCACAAACATGGCACTGCTCTGCCTGGGGCAGGAGGAGGCTGGGAATGCAGGAAGACCTCAAGTCAAAGGGCTTGTGTTGTTGGGTCCCAGAAGGCCAAGGTAGAAAGGTAAAAAGGCCATGATCCAGCATCCAGTTTCCCAGGTAGACCCCTGCTTACAGCTCAAGGCTCCACTTCCCGGGGATAGGGAGTTGGGGAAGGATGGTAGAGGAACAGGGTAGAAGCAGAGGGGTGGTGATTTCCACGGCCAGATGCTACATGGGAAGGTCAGAGGCACAGGGTTATTTTTCTTTTAGTGTACCCTAAAAGCTGGGCTGTTCCTCTGTGTCCGTGGATCATGCCAGCTGTGTGTACCTTTGATACCTTAGTGGTCTCAGACCCTAGTTGGTCTCCACCTTACTACAAGTCTGTGAGCAGATCTTGCTATTGGGATCTGTTTCTGCATCTGTGAAATGGGTAGGCAAACCACAACGGTAATCAAACTGTATCTGATGATCTTGAGGCTGGCAGGTAGGGACTGGGTAGAAAAGAGGGAGGCTAGAGGAGTCATCAAGACTGCAGGTTGTGGTTTTCAGCAGACCATATCTTGGCTTCAAACAAAAAAATGTAGTTCTATTGCTAAAGAAAAGTTGGAAAACCCAGTACTAGGTGATTGCTTCAGTTTGTTGTGTTTCTACTAGCCCCACAACACTTCCAGGAAAGCTAAAGTCATCCCATTCTGGAAGGACCAAGAAAAGGCCACTGGCTCGCCCAGGAGCTGGGCAAGTCTGGAAAGATACAACGTAGCCTTCTCTAGAGTCCTTTCTCCTGGAGTCTCTGTCCTCCCTATCACCTGGGTGCAATGGTGCCTTAGTGCTGACAGCGGCTCTCTTTCCATAGTGGTATCTGGTTTCATGCATTTGTTGCCTGATGGGGGTAGTGGGAAGGAAGGATGGGCTTTGAAGGAGGAGAGTCTCCCAGGATGGCATTCTGGGAGATGGAGTCAGGGCCAATGCCCTCCCTGTGAATTCCAGCTGGGGTGGGGCTTCCAAAGGTTGAGGACAACAGGGAATATCAGACAGGGGCAGGGCAAAGGCTGCTGCACACCTCGCTGCTTTCTTTCTTTATTTTGACCCTGCCTAGCTCCACAGAAGCTTGTGCTGCTTTAAGGCACTTCAGGGTCCTGAGGATTACAGGCCACTCCAGCCCCTTTTGTATCTTCTTGTTAATTCCTCCCCTAAGCCATTTTTTTGGAGATGAGGGTCTCACTGCCCATGGGGCTGTCCCCAGGGTGGGTATGAAGGAGAGAAGCCAACCAGACCCTTGGGTGTCTTAGGAGGCAGCATGACCCCTAAGGGATGGGCTTCTTAGTCTTTGCCCTCAGGGTCTCTGTCAATGCTGTCCCTTGGGGGCCCCTTGTGCTCTGCTGCCTTGGAGAGGTTAATTTGCCTATAGACAAGGCGTGAGGAAAATTCCATCCTCCTCATGATGGGTCTAAATGGTCCCATCTCCAGGAACTACAGACATGGACCCACCGTTCCTTCTCAGTAAGTTTGGGAGCTTATTATTATTAACCATCAGATGGGCCTGAGTCACTGCTGGCAGAGTTATTCTCAGAGGGTGTGGCGGCTGACCCTGAGTCACCAGCTGCTCCCTGAACTGCTAGACCTATTTGCCATGGCCACACAAGGCATCTCAAAGAAGTGGGGCCCCACATGATGTGAGTTTGAATAACCAGTTTGGGGAACTTGTTAAGATGGGATGAGATGATGGGCTGGGGTCAAAGGTAGAGGCTCTCAAAAAGTGAGTAGGAATTCATTAGGGAGGTCAGAACAGCACTTCCCTAAGTGTGGTCTAAAGATCTCAGGGAGAAGGCCCTGCAGACCCTTTTGCAACTGTGAAAGGACCTTCTTTCCAATGACATAATCTGTGTAACACTAGATTTTCTTCATAGGCAGAAATCAAAACAATCTGTTGCAACAGACGGAGTGTCAAGGAGGCAGGCCTGAGAAACCAACTGTCTGCTAGGAAGTTGGACATTAGAGATTCCCCAGACTCAAAACAATGCCCCTCTTCTTTTCACAGTACTGCAGATTGAACCCAGGGGCACTCTACCCTGAGCTACATACCTAGGCCTTTGGATTTTAGAGGCAAGTTCTTGCTCAATTGCCCAGGTTGGCCTCAAACTTGCAATCCTAACTTAGGAGGCAGGGTTCTAGGTGTGCACCGCTGGGCCTGGCACCTTTCTTTTTATGTATCTATTTTCTTTTGGAAAATTTAGTTATACTTTGCTGGACATTGTAGCACATGCCTATAATCCTAGCAACACAGGAGTCTGAGATAAGAGGATTACAAATTCAAAGCGAGTCTCAGCAATTTAGTGAGACCCTGTCTCAAAATGAAAAATAGAAAGGGCTGGAGATGTAGCTCAGTGGTATAGGACCCCTGGGTTCAATCCCCAAGACCATTAAAATAAATAAATAAAGTATACAGTGTTGTTTAGTATGCTAAGATTTGTGCAACCATCATCACAATCAATTTTAGAACATTTTCACCATCCAAAAAGGAAACCCCATAACCATTAACTTAATCCTCCCTGACTCTGGCTCCACTTGCCTACTTTCTGTGTATATATATATGCCTATTCTGAACTTTAATTTTCCTTTTATTTAATTGTATTTGTATCAATCCTTTGATCAACATCTCCCTCTGCCTTATTATTAATTTTTAAAAAGTGAACAATTCCTTAAAATCCTTTTGTTATAATTTCTGTAATTCACATTAGATATGATCCACATAAGGAAATCTCTTTGATGGTCTCAATAATTTCAAAGATTATAAAAGGATCTTTTTTTTTTTTTTTTTTTTTGCAGTGCTGGGGATTGAACCCAGACCCAGGGCCTTGTGCTTGCAAGTCAAGCACTCTACCAACTGAGCTACATCCCCAGCCCAAAAGGATCTTTTCTTTTAAAGATTATTTTTAGTTGCAGATGGACACAATATCTTTATTTATTCATTAACTTTTTTATGTGGTGCTGAGTATTGAACCCAGTGTCCCACACATGCAAGACAAGCGCTCTACCACTGAGCTACAGCCCCAGCCCTATAAAAGGATCTTGATCCAAAAAAACAGGAAAAAAGGGGTTAAGGAAGCATAGGGGGCCAAGTTAGGAATGGGGGGTTTCCCGAGGATGGGTTTAACTTTCCAGGCCTTCCCTTTGGATCCTGGCAAAACTCCTACGAATACAGAGCAGGCTTCATCTCTCCTGTCTCCTATTACCCTTGCTCTCCAATGAAGCGCCCTGTTTAGACAGACACAGCTTATGTGGTGGTGCTGGGATGGTCCAGGGGAGACCCAGACCCACACATGGTGTCTGAGAGAAGGAGAAACATCAACCAAGACTGGGCCCCTGACTTTCTACTTAGCAATGGAGAGCTGGTACCAACAGGATGAGGATCCAGGAAACTGTCTCAGTCCATTTTGTATTGCTATTAACAAGATACCTGAGATTGGGTAATAAAGTTAAGAGACTTACGGTTCAAGAGACTGGAAAGTTCAAGATTGGGTGGCCAGTATCAAATGGCGGGCATGCACATGAGAGTGGTGAGCTGGAGTGGGCAGAAATGAGGAGGGGACACGTAACTGACCTGTTTTATAATAAACTGCTATTGAGAGGACTAATCTATTCCCAAGACCACTTATTCAGGCTTTCAAGAAAAATATTTATCCCTCTTTAAGACCACACCTCTCAATACCTTTATATTGACAAACTTCAACTTGAATTTTTTTTTCTTTTTTTGTACCAGGGATTGAACCCAGGGACACTTAACCACTGAGCCACATCCCCAACCCCGCCTGCCTTTTTAAAATGTTTTTTTAGTTGTCGATGGACCTTTATTTTATTTATGCGGTGCTGAGAATCGAACCCAGTGCCTCACACATGCCAGGCAGGTGCTCCACCACTGAGCTATGACCCTAGCCCTTTTTATCTTTTAAATTTTGAGACAGGGTCTCACTACATTGCTTAGGGCCTTGCTAAATTGCTAAGTCTGGCTTTGAACTTTCAATCCTCCTGCTTCCAGCTTCCTGAGCCACTGATTATAGCAACTTGAGTTTTGATGGGGGACAAACCACATCCAAACCATAGCACTGACCTAAACCCTAATGGAGGGCCACTGGGGAATTTCAACATTTGCTTGTGGGCCAGCTCCCTTCCTTTCTTAGTCTTTATTGGTATAACTGGGGATTTTAGATCCTGGTTATGGTTATTATTTTTCAAATGTGAAAATGACCCTTTCGATGATCATATCTGGCATTTTGCACTCAGGTTAGCACACACATGTACATATCACTGGCACTGAGCATGCATGCTCAAAGCGGCTCCTTGCTCCTCAAACCTCCCCACAGTGACTTTCAGACCTCTATCTGTATTGTACTGCTGAGGAACATCAATCATTGGATATTGCTTTCCCCCGAGAAAGAATACATAGATGGTTTCTTTTCTGAGCTCTAGATTATGTTAAGATTTCTTTATGTTGAAATCATACCTGAAGACAACCTGGCTTGACAGAAATGCTCTTCAAAATGTTGTATGGCTGGGCGTGGTGGCGCATGCCTATAATCCCAGCGAGTCAGGAGACTGAGGCAGGAGGATTGAGTTCAAAGCCAGCCTTAGCAACTTAGTGAGTCTCTAAGCAACTCAGTGAGACCCTGTCTCTAAATAAAATACAAAATAGGGCTGGGGATGTGGCTCAGTGGCCGAGTGCTCCTGAGTTCAATCCCGGGTTCAAAAAAAAAAAAAAAACGTTGTATGTTGGTGGCCATGGTGGCATATGCCTGTAATCCCAGTGAGTCTGAAGGCTGAGTCAAGAAGATTGCAAATTCAATGCCAGCCTCAGCAACTTATCAAGACCATATCTCAAAATAAAAAGTAAAAAGGACTGGGGATAAGTAAAGCACCCCTGGTTCAACCCCCAGTACCAAAAAAACCAAAAAACAGGAAGAAATGGACATTGTATGTTACTTGGCTGCCCTCTCATATTCAGTAATGCAGAAAGCTTTCAGGCTGTTGGATTTTTGGTTTTTTTACTTGCTTTTTCAATGCCAGGTTCCTGTAAGGCTGTCTTTGCTACTAGACCCTAGCTGTTTCCTGGAAGGTCCTAGCACACTATTCCTTTTCTTGAAATGTCAGTGCAACATACAACAAAGCCTATAATGCAATTGATTCTCCTTCTCCTTCTCCTTCTCCTTCTCCTTCTCCTTCTCCTTCTTCTCCTTCTTCTTCTTCTTCGTATTGAATCCAAGGGCACTCTACCACTGAGCTACACCCCCAACCCTTTTTTGTTTTATTTTGAAACAGGGTCTTGCTAAGTTGCCCAGCTGGCTCTGACCTTGCAATACTCCTGCCTCAGCCTCCCAAGTTTCTGAGATTACGGATATGCACCACCACACCTGGATGGCAACTGATACTTTTGCAACAATATTTTAAAGTCATCAAATCAGCATCCCATTTGTGATGCCCCCTAAATCCCTTCCCTGTATCTAACTACCCCAATTATCCCTCAGCTTCTCATCATCACCACAAAAACTCTCTTGATGCTTAGTTCTTTCGCTTCCTAATATAAATTAATTTATCTTCTCTGGCTAATCTAGTTCTCAGATCCAAAAGTTCCTCCAAACCCCCAGAAAATAGCAAGTTTTGTTTAAAAAGTAGAGAAAATGGAACCTGTGGGTATTGCTAGCAGGAATATGAAATGGTGTATCCACCATGAAAAATGGTATGGGTTTCTCAAAAAATCAAACAGAATTACCATAAAAACCAGCAATTCTGGGTATACATCCCAAAGAATTGAAAGCAAAGTCTCAAAAAGATATTTGTACACTCATGTTCTTGGAGTAGCATTCACAAGAGCCAAAAGGTGGAAGCAACCCAAATGTCTACTGACAGAGATGAATGGATAAATGAAATGTGATATATATATACAATGGAATACTGTACAGACTTGGGCTGGGGATGGAGAACACTTGCCTAGCATGTATAGAGGCCCTGGTTTCAATCCCCAGTATACAAAACATTATACAACCTTTAAAAAGGGAGGAAATTCTGATACATGCTACAATGTGGATGAACCCTGAAGACCTTATACTGAGTAAAATAAGCCAGTCACAGAAGGACATGTATTGTACAGTTCCACTTATGAGGTTCCTAGAGTAGTCAAACTCATGGAGACAGAATGGAATGGTGGTTGTCAGGGGTTGGGGAAGGTGGAATGGGAGTTGATGCTTAATGGGTATTGAGTTTCATCTTTGCAAAGTGAGATTCTAGAGACTGCTTGCACAATGTGAATGTACTTAATTAACACTGCTGAACTGTATACCTAAAAATGGTCAAAATAATAAAGTTAATAATTTAACATTACAGTTTTACAATTAAAAAAAAAAAGAAAAGAAAAAGGGCCCAACACCAAGGCAGGCAAACACAGACACCTTCTGGAGATAGGAGGGTGCATGTGTATCTGCCCCCTGCCCCCGCCCCCATTTGTGACACTGGGTTTCTGACTTTTTTCTTTTGGTACTGGGGTTTGGACCCAGGGGCACTTTACCACTGAGTATAACCCCAGTTCTTTGTATTTTGAGACAGGGTCTAAGTTGCTTAGGGTCTTGCTGCCCGAACCTGGCTGGTTATTGAAACTTTTTGCCACTGGGCTGGGGACTTGCTCAGTGGTAGAGTGCCTCCCTAGCATGCTTGAGGCCCTGCAAAACAAATTTAAGAAGATTTTTTGCCCTTGTGTATTTAGTGGTGAATCTGTTTTCTTTGAATTCACCTGCAGTTAAGAGTCTTTCTATCTATAAACATGGACCTCTATTTAACATACATGTTCAGGAGGAAAATCATATGCTCTCAGTATCTCTGCCTTTATCTTCCTCATGTTTTTTCAATAATGTGCTTTTATTAGGGGTCTCAAGTTCATCTTCCATAGCACTGAATTCACCTTCCACGGCACCTCACTACTTTCACTGTCACCAATAAAGACCGCAAGTCGCTAGCATTTCATTTCCTTGTAATTCTATTTGCTTATTAATCTCCCTTTTCATCTCAGCCTGTTGGTTTTCTTTTCCATCTCTGCTTGGCCTCTGTTTGTGGCCTTTTGTTCTTTTCCTACCAAGTTCATTTCTTTCACATCCTGCCATGGATCAATTTCAGAGGTCAGGGTTCCACTTTTTTTTTTCCCTTCCCCACTTGCTCACCCTTGAAGGCAAGACTGAGAGATCCATGTCTTATTAGTAAGTCTTTGTCCTCATGGCTGCCTCCCTGGGTAAGAGCAGAATCCGGTTCTACAGGATCGGGCTTGCTGAGAAGACCAGCCCTGGGCTGCGCCTCAGGCATTAGCTAATGGAGAAGCAAATCTTAGCTTACTACCCACCTGGATCTCCAACCAACGCAAGCGGATTCCACAGAAATCTGCCACAGTGCCTCCAGGATGTTTCCTGTCACTGGTAAAGCCCACAGGCCATGCTGGACGGGGCACAGGTGTGGACAGCAGCCGCACCTCTTAGATCACCTTCTCTCCCCTTCCTGCTTGGTAATTTCTGAAGGCTGTTCTCAACAAATGATGCAGACACTGGCTTGGGAGAGGATGAGAAAGGGAGGGTGGAAGCAGCACTCTTCTCATCCCCAAATCATCACTTGTGTGGTACAGGGCCAGTTGCCTGACTTTCTAACTGGTGTAATCCTCAGACTGAGGGAGAAAGTGGCTTTCTGCTGTTTTGGGGGGAGGTTTCACATTCCTGAGGGAAGCCTGGATCATTTCTTTCTTGGACCAGCTCCATCTGTCTGACAGTGAGGGGAGGTTCCTCTCAGACTGTCCACCTGTCTTTGTTCTCAGTGTTCTCTGAATGTTCGTCTTTTTTGGGTGTCTCCTGAGGTGTGTGAGGGGACTGATGGGAGAAGCCACAGAGGGGGCTGTCAGACACATTCTATTTTAAACCTCAACTCTCCCCTTCCCTTCGAAACCCCAGGTTTCATACCCATTCCCAGAAGGAAGGCCCTGTGGGAAATGAGCTGGCATTTGTCTCTCCTCTAGGCATGACTCCACAGTTTCTGCCATAACACAGCCTGGAGAAAGGAGGAGGCAGTGAGCTCTGAATATTAACCAGCAAAGGTGGACAGCTTCAATACTGAAACCACCAGAGCCCGAATGTGCAAAGCTACTTAATGAGGTTGTAATCAAACCCAGCCCACCAGAGGGAAATTAATTAGAGTCCAGAGGGCAAGCAGGAAGCAGATCAGAGCTGCCTCTCCTCCTCCTGGCTCTAGAAATCCTAGGCTGCTTCTCCTAAGGGAGGGGACAAGCCTGGGGAATACCGGGTAGCAGCTGGGTGCCTGAACTCCCATCTCCTTCCTGGTGACATTCTAGCTTGCCTTCCAGGGGAATCCCAGGGGAAGGAAGGGAAATGTCAGGTGCTGTTAGGGAAGCGCAGCCTGAGGAAGCCACCAGAGAGAGAAGTCAGGGCATCTCAGAGTTAAGCACATAAAACTTGCTTCTTTAGGAGGACAGTGGTTTCTCAGAAAGAAGGGCAGAATCTCAAGTGTCCTGAGGAAGGAAGAGGATGCTGGGGTATATGAACACACTGAATGCAACAAATAGATGTGGGATGTAGGGAGCTAAATGGTGGTTCCCCCAAAGACATGCCCATGCCCTTATTCCCGAAACCGTGAAGGTGACCTCATTGTGAAAAATGGTCTTTGCAGATAAGATAAATTTAAGGCTCTGGAGATGACAGCATCCTTGTTTATCCAGGTGGGTCCTAAATCCAATACAGGTGTCCTTAAGGGACAGGAGGCAGTGATGTGAGGCAGAGGCAAAGGCAGCACCAGAAGATGGAAGGGAGAAAGATCAAAACATTCCCTGGAGCCTCGTGAAGGAGTGGCAGCCCTGCTGATACCCTGATTTCAGACTTCTGACCTCCAGAACCGTGAAGAAACAGGTCTGTGCTGTTCTAAGTCATCTAGTTGGGGACAATCTGTTACAGCAGGCCTAGGAAACTAAGACACTGGATTGAGACCAGGGTTGCATGTTCCTCAGGGAATATAGCAGGCAAAAGGGACAAGAAACAGGAAAGAGGGTCAGAATCTCTTCCTCTTCCTCTTCCTCTGCTGCAGACCCCAGCCAAGAGACTGCACTGCCGGAAATCCACTTTCCGTGTCCACTAGCCCTGGGTCTTCTGTGGGTGCACGTGTCCCTGGCAGGCTCTCCTTTGCTGTCTGTCCCACACTGAGGCTGGGCTGGTCAGAAATGCTTCCTGTAGGACCACTTGCCCCAAGATGGTTCCCAGATTAGTATAAGAAAGAAAATTTAAAAATAAGAGGGGAAGAAAATCCTGACACATGCTCTAACACGGATGAACCTTGAGGACATTATGCTAAGTGAAATGAGTCAGACAAAAAGGACAATCGCTGTATGATTCCCCCTGTACGAGGTACCTACAGAGGAATGTTCCTTGGGGCAGACAGTACAATGGTGGTTGCCAGGGGCTGGGATAGAGGTGGAGGAGCAGAGGGTTGTCAGTTTGCGAAGATGATAAAGTTCTGGAAATGAATGGTGGTGATGGCTGCACAAGAGTGTGAAAGTATTTAATGCTACTAACTGTACACTTAAAATGGCTAAGATGGCAAATTTTATGTGCTGTGGTTTGAATGAGTGTCTCCCAAATGCCCACGTGTTACAGGCTTGGTTCCAAACCTGTGGTGCAATGGGGAGGCTGTGGAACTTAAAGAGGATGGACCCAGTGGGAGGTCTCTGGTCATTGAGGGCTTCCTCTTAAAGGCCCCAGCCCCTTTCTTCTTCTCTTTTTACTTTCAGGCCATGAGATGAACTGCTCTGTTCCGCTGTGTGCTCCCACCATGAAATACTACCACAGGCCCAAAGCAATGGGGCCAACTGATCATGGACTGAAGCCTCTAAACTGTGAGCCCAAACAAACCTTTCTTCTTTATAAGTTGATTATCTTGGGTATTTGTTACAGCAATGAAAAGTTGACTAACAAGATCCTGATATCAAGAAGATTTTGTTAAACAGGGGAAAGAGGAGAGGCCTGAGAGACAGGAAGAACAGGGGAAGAATGCTGAAAGAATCAAGCAATAAACACAATCCAACCAGCCATGACGTCCTCTGGATGTGGGGGGAGGAGAAAGAGGGACTTGGTACGGATTGGGATTGAAGATCAGAAAGAGGAACCAAGTCACTGTTCCAGAAGACCATGGGCCGAGACCACCCTCTGGGGGTTGGCACAGGAAGAGCCAAGGGCTGGTTTGCTCTGGAGACTAGAGTTGCTTCCTCAGTGACAGGGTGGCCTTAACCCAGGAAGGGTTAGAATTAAATAGGGAGATACTGAAGTAAATCAAGTCCAAGTAAGCTGAGGAATGTGTAAGTCTCATATTTCACACATCTGTAAAATTTAAGAGAAGTTGGCACCTCAAGGTGGGCCTTCCAATTCCATTTTCAATGAGTAATTGAGACATTATTGATTTTAGGCACATGATTTTTGTGTGTGGGGCTGGGGATGGCACCCAGGGTGCTGTGCATGCTAGGCAAGGGTTCCACCACCGAGCTCTACTGTCAGCCTCCGATGTTCATGATTTTAAGCACTGAAAAATGATTTAGTCAAATTTGTAAGTTTGAAATATGCCAGAGAACTTCCTAGTTACCATATTTATAAGTTGAATTTATTAAAATTTAACAGCTATATTGGAACCAGGGGAAGCTCTGCTTTTGTAGGGTGGGTTTTTAGGTTTTTGTTTTCTTTTAGTACCAGGGATTGAACCCAAGGGCACTGAACCACTGAGCCACATCCCCAGCCCTTTTTTATATTTTATTTAGAGACAGGGTTTCACTGAGTTGCTGAGGACCTTGTTGAGTTGCTGAGGTTGGCTTTGAACTTGTCATCCTCTTGCCTCAGCCTCCAGAGCTGCTGGGATTATAGGTGTGCGCCACCTTGCCCAGTTAGGATGGGTGTTCATAAAATTATAAATAAAACTGGGTATGTGCTGGGCACAGTGGCACACACCTGTAATCCCAGCTACTTGGGAGGCTGAGGCAGGAGGATCACAAGTCCAAGGCCAGCCTCAGCAATTTAGTGAGGCACAAAGCAACTTAGTGAGACCCTGTTTCAAAATAAAATATAAAAAGGGCGGGCGGGGGTTGTGGCTCAGTGGTTAAGCGTCCCTGGGTTCAATCCCCAGTACCAAAAACAAACCAAAAAACTGGATGTTAAATTCAGAAAATCACTTCAAGATCTTTAAGTTGTCTGGGGGACCCTAGGGATGCAGGAGGCCATGGATTTCATATGCTGCATGGCGGAAAAAAAAAGAAAAAAAAAGAACTGGGGATGTAGCTCAGGGGTAAAGTGTCCCTGGGTTCAATCCCTAGTACAGTAAATAAATAAATAAATAAAAAGAATCCCCCAATGTTGTGTTTCTCAGAATGTATAGTTTTAAGTAGCCCGTGTGTGTGTGTGTGTGCGCGCGCGTGTGTGCGTGTGCACACATGCACTTGGCCTTGCACAAACACACCCCCAAGAACACCGGATGAAGGGTCTGCCCTGCAGAGGACAGGAGGTGCAGCTCCTGCCCTGGAGTGGGAACACTGGCCTATTAGAAGAGGAAGGACTATTGAGTTGGGAGCGGAGGCTCACTGCTTCGGCCTGGGAGCCACCAAAACGAAGCAAACTAGAAAAAGTAATAAGATCAACCCCACACTCCCCTCTCCCTCCAGGAAAAACCCAGTGCCCAGGACCTGTTTGAAGGTGAGGTCTCCCCACCCTCCTCATGTCTAGGAGGTCCACCCCTGTCCCAGCTTTGAAGGTCCTCTCAAGGGCAGACGGCCTTAGTGCCTGCCACCCCCAGAGTACCACAGAGTGTGGTGCCCAAGGAGATGCCCGTTAGATCCCAGCTAAAACCAGCCAGGGAGGGCTGTTTTGCAGAGGTCCCAAGACACTGCTGGTGGAGGTCACCCACTCCCCCTGCCTGACTTGTCTGAGGGGCGAGGGCAGAGAGTGGGGTTCTCTGGTCCCCCTTCAGGGCTGCTCTCCTCCTAGGGGCAGCTCACAACTGTCCTGTTCCTCCAAGGTCATATGCCCTTGCAGGCTTTTGTAGTCTGGGGTCCTGGCAGGATGGTCCTCCTTAATGGTGACAAGTGCTTTCGCAGGGTCTGCCTGGGCAGCAGGATGCAGTAGGCTATGTGGCAACATTTGGCAGCTTTGCTCAGCGAGGGGCTTCATGACTGTGTATTGTTTGCTTTAACTTTAAAGTCTTTAAAAATGACACCCTCTGTATGAAACAGGCCTCTGAAAACAGATGCCTGGTCATTGCCAAGTGTAATTCAATTAAAATCCTGGAAACAGCAATAGCAACAAATAAATACAAAAGATGCTTTCTCTTTAGAAAAATCTATGAGGCTGCAGGGAGAATTTGGTTTACTCTCCCATGGTCACAACTCCCCCCACCCCAGGCATGGCTCAGGGCTGGGACAGGAGATTTGGGCCTATTCCTGGGTTAGTCCCTAAGTTACTGTATGGACCTGAGCCAGTCCCCACTGCATACCGCAGTTTCCCCACCTACCAATGAAAGGTTGCTAAGGCTTGTTTGTCCCAATAGTGGCAGAAAGCAGGAGAGAGCAGAGACTTGGACCAGTCGGTATGTAGCACAAAGAAGTCAACAAATAACCACTTTCTTTTTCCAGTTAGACATTTTGACTCCTGTGTGGGTTTTTTTTTTTTTTTTTTTTTGGTGCTGGGGATGGAACCCAGGGCCTCATGCATGCTAAGCACGCACTTTACCACTGAGCCACACCCTCAGTCCTCCTGTGCCTTCGGACTCTGAGAGGTGGTGGCATTTGCAGCATTTCCCACACTCATTTTCCAAGCCCCTCCCTTGCTTTCCCAGAGCCTCTTGTGCTACTGGGATTCTACAGAAAGGCTGAGGCCACATGGTCCCTGAGGTCCCAATGCTTCTACATTCCACGAATTCTCAGCACTTTGTCATGCGGCACCCTCCTAATCTCTCTGCTTGGGAAATGATCAAATCAGTTGTTTACACCTTCTGGTGAATACATTTAAGTCCATTTGTCCCTCTCCTTGATGAATTCTGTCCAATCAGATTATTAGGTGATGACAAAGAGGTGGAGGAATTTTTTAGAGGATCCTTCTGACTCCCCAATAAGCTGTTTTCCAAGCAGGAGAGAACAGCCCATTTCTCAGAGAGAGAGAGAAACTGAGGTCTGGAGGGTTGCCTCCCACAGTGAGGAAGTGGTAGGGATGGGAGGACCCCAGAACCTCTCCACGTTTCTAATTACACCTTACCCACCACCTCCCCTTGAGAGTTAAGTGTATTATGGTTCTCCAAAGAAACAAAACCAATAGATGAGTGTATGTGTGTGTGAGTGGGGAAGGACAGAGAAAGAGAGGAAGAGAAATTGATTTATTTTAAGGAATTGGCTCACGTGGTTGTGGGGGCTGACAAGTCTGAAATCTGCAAAAGCAGGTCTGCAGGCTTAAGTCCTAGGTACGAGTTGACACTGCAGTCCTGCAGCTAAAGGACCCTAACAGACAGAATTCCTTTGTCCTTGGGGCCCTCTGTCTTTCTTTTAGGGCCCTCAACTGATTGGACAAGGCCCACCTGTATTATGGAAGGTGATCTGCCTTTTTGAAACTCCAAGTCTATTGATTTACATTTTCATCACATCTAAAAAATGCCTTCACAGCAACTCAACGGCTTTTGTTTGACCAAAAGCTGAGTACCAGTCTTGCCAAGTTGACATGTAAAATTAATCAACACAATGAGTGAAGTAAGGACCCTTTCAATCTCTAGGTCAGAGGAAAGTCAAGGCCAAGGTGAAACCTCTAAGAATCTGGATTCAGACCTCTCACTGCCTTCTTTCTGGGCAAGTAAAGATGAGTCATACTGGATGAGGAATCCAGCTCAAATCCAGCTAGCTCCATCTCCAGGCAGGGAGGGAGGGGGCAGCCATCCTCTGGGATCTAAGGGTGAGACCCAGCTTGTGCCCAGGGAACTCCACAGCCTATCACCAAGAGCTGCCTGTCACTCTGCGCAGTGGAAGGCAGGGGCTGACCTAGGAAAGGAGCCATGAATACACTTTCTGGGATCTCAGGAGCAAAAGTTGGCGGAAACCTAAGGGGCTGATGGACCCCTTAGCCAGATAGAATCTTCCTGGTTGAGGCCCTGCTCCTCGGAGTCTGAGTCTCTCTGTAGGTGGAGGGGACAGAGGCCAGCAGCAGCAGCAGTAAGCAGAAATCTGTGAATCTTTAAAGTTGTGATGGATGGGATGCAGTAGTGTCCCTGGGGAAGGGAGGGTCTTTGCTTGGTTTCTGGGAGGCCACTGGGTAAGTCCAGAGCTCCCGGGGGGTAGTGGCAGGGGAAAGGTGAAAGGGCCAGAGCCACACATCTAGCAAAGTCTCAGTGCTTTCCACCAGCACCCCTGGACCCCGCCATAGCATTCCCATGTGGACGTCTTCTCCCACAAGCACAGCCCAAGCAGAACATGTCAGAAGGGCTCTGCTCCACACCTGCTCTCTACTCCCAGAGGGCTGCCCTGGCTCCTTTGGGTCTCCTGCCAGTTTTCTAGAATAACTTCCAGGACCTGGGGTAGCGCAGTGAGAGGGCACTTGCCTAGCATGCACACCACAAAGAAGGAGACACCTTGAACAATTCTGTAACTCAGTTCTCTCCTTTCCAGGCCTGCCCCTGCCCTCCTTCCCTCCCACTGCCCTGAGACTCCTCTCTTCCAGGTCCTCACTCATGAACTATCCTTTCTGAGATGTCCTTCACCAAAACCATTTCTATTATTCTCATCCTGCCTGATGGGTACAATTTTCAAGCAACAAGCCAACTCTGGAGAGTGGGGAATTCTTTTTTTCTCTCTTGTGGTGCTGGGGATTGAACCCAGGGCCTTAGTGCATGCAAGGCAAGCACTCTACCAACTGAGCTACAGCCCCAGCCCGAGTGGGGAATTCTTCAAAGAGGTAACTCAGACTCTTTCGTGTCTAAGTTGCTATATCCAAAACCCACCCACCTCTGAGTTCTCAGTGGTCTCTAGAGCCTGCAGCTGTGTGGAACCCCACAGGCGAGGATGCTGCCCACCACTGCTTTACTCCAAACCTCTCAACTCCAGAAGGACATGGAAAACCGACGCCTGCAGCTGGCATAACGAAAGATTCAGAAGACCTGGTGCATCCCAGGAAAAACTACATCCACTGGAGTTAATGAATCTGAAGAGGCAGTGATCACTTACTGTGGTGGGGAGTATCCAGACCTTTTTCCCCCAGAACTGTTAAGGTGGGGATGTAAACAGTCTGGGAAGCCAGGTGGTGGTTGGATTCCTGGGCCCCTAGAAGCTTCAAGGAAGGACATCATGATGCTCCTGCTTATGCTCTGGTCCCCTGGACCTGACTTTAGACCCACTTAGGTGTCCTAAATTCTGTCTGATGCCCTTTAGAGAGGTGGGAGTGTTGAGCTGGAACCTTCTAGAAGAACATGCCCAACTGCTTCAGCTCTCTAATTCAGGAAGAGGATGAGCATCAAACTGTGAGTCAATAAGTCAAGTTCTGGCTGGCATTTCACCATTCCTCTGAGAGAGAGCAAGGTTTCTGACCAGCCTCAGCTGATAGCGACTTGAGTTTCTGCACACTCTCACCTAGGTTGGCCAGTAGAGCTGTGCAGGGAGTGCGCTGCACAAGGGCATCTGGGTGGGAATGCACCCAAAGAGAGGCTTCTACTTCTTACGAACACATTGTATGGGCTAGAAGCGTCCCTGTAACTCACTGAAGGACACCAAGTTGATGCACAACCTTGCGTGACCTGCACCCTGTATCTTCTGGGGTTGCCAGGAGCCGAGAAGCCAAACTCTAATGTGGAGGCCATGAGCTTACGAAATGCCGCTTTCTCCAATGTTAGTTCATCGTCTCAGCTTCCACTATCTCAATGTCTTACATTAAAAGTAACAACAACAACAAAAACTATTGGGGTTCAGGGGTAGCTCAGTGGCAGAGCCTAGATGTGAGAAGCCCTGGGTTCCATCCCCAGTACCACGAAAAACAAAACGAAACAAACAAACAAACCATGAAACTATTAAAAAAAAAAGAGTGTCACTTAGAAAATGTGTTCGGGGTCATGATACTCCCTACCTCTCCCCTTTCCTGTTCCCACCAGCTCCTGAAACAGTGAAGGATCCTCTGTGACCCAGAGCCCTTCCTCCACCCTGCCCCCGAGGAGGGAACCCAAGCTTCTTGCCCCAACCCAAGGAGGCTCAGAAAACACTGAGTTACTCACCAGGACAGCCCTGGGCTCCCAGTACTTCTCCAGGCATCACTGGAGGGGATAGTGGCTCAGGAGGCTGGGTCCTGGCCAGTACTGTGTGACTGTAAAGGCTATGATTTCTCTGGGCTGTTTGCACCTCTACTGAACATCTGGGCTCCGTAGCAGCTCCTACCATAGGAGCCGAGGAAACCCCTTTCTCTCCCTCCTTTTTCTCCAGGGAGAGGGAAGGAACAGATCCAGGCCCCTTGAACTCTAAGGACATTAAAACCCCAGCTCTACCCATCCTCTGGTGGCAGGGACCCAGGACCACTGCCAGAGTGAGCCAGTGAGACCACAATGTCCAAAATTGGTCAAGTAGCCCTTTATAAGGCCATCCGAATGCACCCTGTACCTGTACCTGGTACCGGGAGGGACCTGACCTCCCTGCTGTCTCTTGCTCACTCAGATATTAGTGAGCAAGTGTGAGGGTGGGGTGCTAGTGTGCTGGGACCAGCTCTATAGCAGGTACTGGGCTGGAAGGTCCAGGGCGGGAATCGTGTCTGTTATGTCTAGGTGTGAGGCAGACTCCTCTCCCTGCCCACAGCACCATGGGAGGGAATCCTGCCCCATTCCTGTCCCTCCTTGTCATCTGGAGTCTTAGCCCAGAGCTCTGGGAAGCACTGACTGCATGGACAGAACTAAGGGCAAGGTCGTAGGGTGACCGCCTCCTGACTTCCTGGGGTAGAAGTGCTGGTTTCCTGAGGTGGACAGTGTGTTGAGGCAGTAGAACTTCTGGGGCTCCCCGTGGGGTCCCATTCCTTGCCTGGTGCTCCTCTGTGGGAGAGGAGTGTCCAGTGAGCCTCCCTGGGGAGGCTGCAGCTGTGAGTGGTGGCTCTGCAGAAACAGTGGCTGGGAGCCAGGGAGTTTTTTGAGGGGCAGAGCAGGGACCCAGATGTAGGTGGAGGTGCTTTCTGCAGGGCCCTGCTGAGGTCT
Source organism: Glaucomys volans (assembly GCA_020662805.1). Taxonomy (NCBI): domain Eukaryota; kingdom Metazoa; phylum Chordata; class Mammalia; order Rodentia; family Sciuridae; genus Glaucomys; species Glaucomys volans. Next base: position 66,367 of record JAJEJO010043417.1, on the reverse strand, counting down.
GGCAGAAGCCTGGGCTAAGGGTGGTGGGAAGGACCAGTGAGCAGGAAGGGACAGCCCTGTGTACTTGGGCTGTGGAGAGGGGCCTGGCAGGGCCGGTGAAGCAAAGCCCCAACTGCCAAGTGGAGCAGGCTCAGCTCCCACAGCTTCTGGGCCGGGCACCGTGTCCACGTTTGAGCCCCATGGAGGAGGGGGACTGCACAGCAGCCAGTGTGTGCCCCTATGCCTGTGTATGCCACTCTGGCCACTTTGAATCAGTGGCCTTAGTCAAGAGCTGCGACAGCTAATCCCACAATCATGTGCTAGCCACTGAGGGCATTGGCTGCTCCTCTGGTGTGAGCACTGTGGCCTAGAACCGTGGGCTCTGATTCCCAGAGAAAGCAGTCATGCCTCAGAGCTCTCACTTGAACACGCATATCTGTCACCTGGTCTCTTGGGTGCCCGCTTTTCCTCCATGAGGGAGGGCACAGTTCTTAACTGTGGCTCCTCAATATTTTCTTTTTACAGTGATTGTACGTTTTTTTTTTGCTGTGCTGGGGACTGAACCCAGGGCGAGGCAAGCACTCTACCAACTGAGCTATATCCCCAGCCCCTGTACATTGCTTTTATACCATTAACAACCACCACTGTTTGCACTTTAACTAGTATTGTACTAACCTCATGAAACTAGGAAGCAAAACGAACATGAAAAAATACCTTATGGACTAGAAAAAGCCACACACAAACAGGGTTTACAGTGCCCGCCATCCTGCCCAAGGTGCTGGGCCAACACTCTGACAACTGAAAAGAGCTGGGGTCCCTCACTCCACCATCTCTAACTCTTCCCAGTTCTCACGGGTCCTAGTCCCCATTTTCTTGCTTGCAAGGGCTTGTAGGAGTGCAGAGGGAGCCCAATCAAGCTCTGGCAGACTAACGAGACATTTTTAAAAAGTTGGCTTCTCACCCAGTTAAGGGAAAGACACACAGAGAAACACAGAGTCACAAAGAGGAGACACACAAGTGGGAGGGCAGAGGCAGAAAGATGGTTACCGAGGACGAAGCAGGGCTGAGGGGCAGCTCTGGAGCTAGTCGTAGTGTTTTAGTTTGTTTTCTGCACTATAACAAAATGCCCGAGATGGGATATTTATAATGAATAGAAGTTTACTGAGTTCTTAGTTTTGGAGTCCAGGAAGTCTAAGAGCACAGTACCGGCATCTGGTGAGGGCCCCAGGCTGCATTATAACATGGCAGAGGGCATCACATAGAAGGCAGAGCAAGTGTGTGTCAGTTCAGGTCTTCCTTCCTATAAAGCCACTGGTCCCACGATAGGTCCCACCCTGATGACCTCATTTAATCCTAATTAAATCCCAAAGGTTAGGCATCCATCTATCATCAATATATGAATTTGGGGATTAGGTTTCCAATACATGGACTTGTGGGGAGCACATTCAAACACAGCACTGGGAGGCCCAGTGAGACTGACTCTGCAGGCACACATTTGTGGGTACTCACCACTCTCAGCTGGACTCCTGTGTCTATCCTGGTTAAGATAAAGTTAGAAACATCAAAATGCCACATCCCTTTGAGCAGCAGCTGTCGGCAGAACTCCATATGGCTGCAGCAACCAGGAGTCTGAGCTAATAAAAGTTAAAAAAAAAAAAAAAAAAGGCTGGGAAATGCTCCCAGAGAGCCACGTGGGCACTGCTCAGGGCCAGGGTGGGTGTGGTGGGGAGGAGAGCAGGCACTGCAGAAAGGGGACTCCACCCCTGCTTGGCCTGCCAAGGTCTCTTCTCATTTTAAATACTCAACTCCTCCAGCAGTGGTGAGTACAAGATACAGCAATTGAATCCAGTGTTCTAGATAACTGGGCCCACCCCCCTCCAGTGTCTCTAAAGAGAAGAGGACAGGATAGTAGAAGAGCTGAGTGTTTGTGTTCCTTCCCCCATCTAAGTTTTTATGTTGAAGTCCTAACCTTCCAGGTGAGGGTGTTAGGAAATGGGGCCTTTGGAGGTGATGAGGTTATAAGCCCTCAGAATGGGAAAAGGGACTTTACAAAAGAGACCTCAGGGAGACCCTGACTCCTTCCCATGAGAGAACACTCAAGAAGGCAATGTCTCTGAAGCAGAGCAGGGGCCCGTGCCCCCTTGAGTTTGGACTTCCAGACTCTAGACTGTGAGAAATAAATTTCTGTTATTGATAAGCCAGTCTCTGGAATTTTGTAATAGCAGCCTGAAGAGACTAAGATCACAGATAGGGGGAGCGAGGGTATGGAACACGTGTGTAAACGTGTGTATGTGTGCATTTTCTCATACAACACCTGCAGTAAGGTTCCTAGTGGGGAAAGGGAGCCAGACTGCTGTCTGATGATCCCCATTCCAGGGAGGAGATCTCCTCCAGTGTTGACTCCACACCCTGGGCAGCCTGATGGGGAAGCTGGAGAGAGACACAAGTCAGGTGGGGAACCCTTTGGCAAGGAGCCTCTTGCCTGCAGAAGGTGGTGGGATGTAGGAGCAGCCACTGGCACCTGAGCATGGGGAGCAGGGAGAGCACCAGACCTGCAGGTGTGGGAGGGCTACCCTGGCTTGTGCTCAGGGTGGGAACACGTACGAAGTGTGAGCCAAACACAGCTGGCTCCTGAGACAGAACTGGAGGGATAGAGGCCAGGGGGACGTGTGCCTGACGAGACACTTAAAGTCCAGTCTGTAAGGGTTTCTTGAATACTGACCATGTGCCAAGTGCCTGATCTATGCTCTCTGCCCAAGAAAGCACATACAGAAATGAAATGACATTGGAGGATACGGGGGAACGGCTGCCTCACCCTGGACATCCAGAGGCAGAGGCTCAAGAGAAATGGCAAGTCATTTTCTGGTCCTCTTTGAGGAGGAGGCATTTGTTTCAGAAAAAAGACCTCCAACCCTGCCCTCCCAGGCCCTGAAGTCAGGATAACTGGCTCAGCCATCGGCCCTGTGATCATGCATGGTCACTACAGAGACTGTCATGTCCCTGGCTGGTGTCCCAGGAGCACTGGAAACCAACAAAGCAGGCCCTGACCTCAGAACCCTTCCGTATCTTTATCACTGGAAATGTCTGGATTCAGCTCAGTCAGAGAGCGGCGAATTTTAAAAAGGAAGATTTCTTTGTGGAGGGAACACATATGATTCAGCAAGGAACAGATCACGAATGTGGAGGCTGGTTCTCCCATCAGGCTCCATTCCTCTCCTGCCACCTCAGCAGAGGCCCCAGACTGCACCTGACAGATGGAATCCTGCAGTGCCACCAAGGCCAGGCACCATGCCACTCCTCTCTCCAAGAACACCACTGCATGGCAGGCTGCCAAGAACAGCCATGCCCGGGAGATATCACTCCCAGAAATCCAGCTACTTGGAAAGCAAACACAAAGGATCTCATGATAGTAACAACACCCAGGTAAATCAGCGTCCAGATCCACTTTCTGAGGACACACCATAATGGCAGTGGTGGCAGATGTGTAAACACACATCTTCAGAGAGCACATACTTACTAAGGAATATCACAAGACTGCAGGTTTTCAATATTATTCCATGGTGGACAATGGTGGTGATGGGTCTACATCCTCAGGAAGCACAAGACTAACAGATAAAATGGTCATCGGGGGGAAAACTAAATATAGATGATTAAATGACACCCAGAGTGGTAGGACCTAAACAGCAACCGGATTTGAGAGCCTGGGCTGGCATGTGTAAGAAGGTGGCCTTGGAAAGGGAAAGTACATTTGGTGGACATAAGGAAAAGTACTCCAAGGTGGAGGAAGAATAAGAGCAAGGCCAGTAGTAGAGACTTCCATGTTCAGTGTATGGTGGCCTTTCAACCAATTCACCCACGGAGATTTTTCTTTGCTGAGGTGTAGGAGGAAAAAGGTCACCTATAAAGGTCATCCTGCTCATCTTTCTATATCTCCAGGTAGGAGGGACCTAAAGTCACCAGAGGGCCTCCAGGTGTTTGTCCATTATTCAATTCCACTTGGGAGGTGCAGGTGACACTGTAGGCTGATGTGGCTCCTGTTCCCAGGTGTAGAGTGAAACCAGCTCTGCCACCCTCAACAGCAGACAGCGTCAGGATTTCCAGTCCAAACTTCACTGCCGGGTGAGGTTAGGTGGACTAACTAACATAGGAGCAGCTTCGCCCATAAACCAACCCAATCACATTCTCTTCATGGGACAGTAGTGCAATGCCTCGGTGAGTGTTGCATGGCACTACTGGGAAGCACTATAACTTTTGAGGTGGGGCTTATTAGGAGGCCTTCCAATCATTGGGGGCATTTCTGAACCTTTCCTGGATCTCTTTGCTTGAGGTTGACACCAGAAGAGCAGCTTCCCCTGCCTTAGGCTCCCTGCCATGATGTTCTGCTTCACTATGGCCCAAAGGCAATGGGGCCATGCAACTATGGCCTGAAATCTCTGAAACTGTGAGCCAAAGTAAACCTTCCTTCCTCCTGATAAGTTAATTACCTCAGATATTTTGTCACACTAACAGAAAAGTGACCAACATAGTAGGGATGCTGGTGAACATGAAGAGATGAGCAACCTGTAACAGAGGTACTCCCAGTGTGGAATTTTGGGGACTGCTGGGTTGAAGAGATGACACCCCATATTCCAGCAACTTAGCTCTTCGTCCTCTCTCCATGACAGAAGGTCATTTCTTCTCCAGAACTCCTTAGAGAGGGCAAGCCTGAGACTGAGACTTGAGAGCCATCTGGTGAAGGGGAATGCCTATGGAGAGGGGTGCAGGGAACAGGAAGTAATGGCCTTTTTCTCCAAAAGTGGCTTCTTTTGTCCCCATGAGTACCTTCTCCAGACCATTTCCAAACTTCTGATCCACACTGAGCCTTGGCCAGGTAGAGAGAATCCAGAAACTCCTCAGGTCAGCCCTGAAAGGAAAGGATGCCATGACCTTGTCCCTAACCTAGCTATATCTCAAGCAGAGCAGATTCTCCAATTTCTTATTATGCTTGCTGTGAGAACATGTCTTATTTATTTTTTGCAGTGCTGGGGATTGAATTTATTGCCTCACACATGCTAGGCAAGTGCTCTACCACTGAGCTATATCTGCAGTCTTTTTTAAAATTTTTTTATTTTTTGAGACAGGGTCTCACTAAGTTGCCCAGGTTGGCAGCAAATTTCTAATTTCCTGGCTCACACTCCCAAAGTAGCTGGGATTCTATGTGCTGTCATTGCACCTGGCTCAGAACATGTTTTGACTGGCAGTGTCAACACAATTTCACATACTTTTTAGCATTTGATCTGATCAGCACCCCAGATCCCCTTTTTTGGGAAACAAGAAAGCACAACTCAGAGATTATCTGTCGATCCAAGGTTACAGCAGACTGCGGAGGAAAGGCAAGCCACCTAGACTTGATCCCTGGCCTCAAGCTCTTCTCAAATTACACTGCCCCTAAAGGGAAGGGGATCACTAATTGGCATCCTGCCTATACCCATGAACTCTGAGAGAGGTTTTGTGATACCTTTCTAGCAAGGCAAGCTGGAGAGACTTCAAGCAAGGAAGTACTCTCCAAATCCTAGACATAAGAGGGGATGGCACCAGCAGCCACAATCCATCAGCCCACTGTGAATTTCCATACATGGTTCAGAGTCCCTGTTTCTATATTCCCAGTCTGAAGCAAATCACAAGCAGGGGGAGCTGAGCTATCAGACTGCAGCAGTGTTCTGAACATAGACTCCGTAGACAGTGTTTAAGGTCTCTGTGCACCCTCTGAAATTCCTTGCAGGACTGTGTGTATGGGGGTGCATTTATTTGGGAAGAGTGTGTATAGTTTTTCTAAGGCCTTAGGAAGATCAAGGACCCAGCCAGGCATGGTGGCACCTGCCTATAATCTCAGTATCTGGGGAGGCTGAGGCAGGAGGATTACACAAATTCAAGGCCAGCCTCAGCAATTTAGTGAAACCATGTCTCAAGAAATTTAAAAAAAAAAAAGAGGAAGATCAAGGATTCAAAAGGGGTTGAGAACCACAGGTATTAAGAACCCTTTCAACCCTGTGCATGCTTTGAACATACACGTTTGGCCACCAAACGCGTTATCAAACATAGGAGAACATGCTATGCAAATGGGGTGATCATCACTGTTCTGACTGCTGCGGCTCCCTGGCCCTGTTCCTCAACATCCACCCTGAAGGCCCCAGACAACATCCTGGAGGGACTGCGCACCTTGTACTGTGTGAACCCCATCTTTGCCTACTCTGCTAAGGACAGGTTCTCCTTGGTCTGACTCTCATGAGGCCCTGGGAATTTTCATGTCTCTCACTGACTGATCATTCCCTTCCTGAACATCACTACCTCCAGACTAGAGGAGGAAACTGGAAATGAAAATACAATTTGGGAGAAAGAGCCATTTCAGTGCACAGCACAAACTCAGCTAGACATTACTCCAGTGGGTCTCAGGGTCCTAGAAAACCTCCTATTTATCACAGACATTTGGACACTGCTGGGCTCCCTTCCCACACTACCCAGGGCCCATTACCATTTCCTGGAGGAGTCCTGATTCCTACATTCCAGGCAATGTGGGGCAGCCCTCTAGGCCCACAGCCCTCATCCATCTGCCAGAGGTCAAGGGAGCACAAGAAAAGAGGCGAGGAGTCTGATTAACCCCTCCTTCTTCCATCAGCCATCCCAGTCCTGCCACTGAGGGTGACAGTGGACCAACAAGACTCACATGCAGAGGAAGTGCTCCCTATCAAAGACCCTGCAGGGAAAATCACACTGGGGAGCCCAAATATCTGCAGACTGAGTCCAGCCTCCTCCTGTGGGCCTCCAACTGGAGCTTGAGAATGTTGGCTTTGCTTTGTTCTCTTAACCCCTAAGAAGGGTTTATGGATCTGTCAAAGCACCCCTCCCAGGACCCAAGAAACAGCACGTGATCAGTAAAACCTTCTTACTGTCTAGTGTGCAAATGAGATATGATGGTCTGGAAAATCCATTATTCTGTTTGAAAGTGAAAGAGTTACCATAAAAGCCTTGTTAGTTTCCAATTTTCAGGAGACAAAGAGAAATATATGCTGGTAAAGTTATGTGGTATGGAATGTCATCTTTCTTTGATGATTCAATTTAGGGAAGGCACCTGCAGATCCAATAGTGTCTGGGTCAACTTTCTGGATGTTGTCTGGAAAAGCAGAGGCAAGGGACATGTTTTCCCAAGTCCCAAATCGCTGCTTCCCTCTCTGTGTGCAGTGCGTGCCTTGGGAACGCCGCCGCTCCCCCCGCCCCAACACTTTTGTGGGAAAACTTCACAAAGGACACGGAGGTTCCCCCTCCCCCATTTGCATCTCTACTGGGGTCAATCTAGCAGGAACAGAGGGCCTGGACATGTATACCCCAGGAAGCCAGGCCAAGGCAACCTGTTTGGCAATTTCAGAGTGCAGTTTTTCCTCCTCCTGCCTCTCTCTCACACCAAAATCCATGGCATAGGCCACCCCTTTCCTCAAAAGGAAATGAGAAAGAAAAACAAGCCAAAGAGGTGGGTGACATCATCAAGCTCAGGGCAGCCCCCAAACAGAGGGAACTGGCCAGATCTGCAGAGTCTGTCCCTAACCAGTGAGACAGGACCAGGATGAAGGCAGAGTGCTAGTGGCCTCTTAAAGTTTCTGCTGGCCAGTCCACCAAACCTAGCTCCTATCTCTCCACGCTTCAGACTTTTAACAAGGGCTAATTCCTGAGGATCCATCAAAGTTCGGGGAGATGAAACACTATGTCCTCCTTGAACCATAATTCAGGTAGGTAAACGACCTATGGACTGGTATCTCATCTGCCCTAGCGCCATGCCCTTGGACTCCTCGGTAGGTAGGCGGTAGGTGACAATTAGCTGACAGTTGTGCATTGCTTGAGGATCCTTGGCAGAGGGTGATGGCCAGTCGGTAGAGAGGAAGAGCCCTGGCCCAGACCAGGCACGCATCCCTGCATCCCCTCCCTCTAACTATCCCTGGAGACCTGCGGAGGAAAGAAGCCGGGACATTGGTCCAACAGGTCCACTCCACCCGCCTCACCCGACCAGCTTTCCTCCGCCTACCCTGAGGCCCCAAATTCAGCTGGAGCACCGAGGCACCTGCCGCTAGGCCGGCCTCCATCCTCACACGACGGGGGTCCTGGGCGGTGCCCCTCGCCGCTCCGGGTGTCCCCGGGAAGGGGCGGGGCGCTACCGGGGCCAGCGCGCCCTCCGACCCCCTCCCCGCGCTCACCTGGCGCAGGTGCTGCAGCAGCGTCCCCGCCTCCTCCCGCCGTCCCTGTCGCACCATCCGCAGCAGCTCCTGGACCATGCCGACGCGCCGGTGGTAGGGGGGCAGCGCGGCGCCGGCGCGCCCCGCCTTGTCCCCGGCACGCAGCAGCAGCGACGCCCAGAAGTCCGGCCGTTCGCGGCGGGGGCCGGGAGCCGCGCCGGGGCTGGCTCTCTCCGCCAGGCTGCCCTTGGTCTGCCGGGTGCCCATGTCGCCGCCGCCGTTCGCTCGGACGGTTCACGCTGGGCCGCGAGGCCGCGTCCCCAGCCGAGTGCCCGCCCCTCGGCTGCCCTGGCGCGCCCGCCTCCTGGATGCAACTTTGGGGGAACTGTTGCGTGCGGGCGGCGCGGGGGCGGGGGCGGCGACTGCCGGCGCTCCCCTCGCTCCTCCCTCCCGCTCCCCCGGCGCTCCCCGGGCGCTCGCCACCAGCCCGCCGGCCCCGCCCCGGCCTCCGCCCCCGGCCTCCGCCCCCGCGCCCGGGCTACGCGCCGCCGCGCGCCTCCTCCCCGACCCGCTCGCGCTCCTGCCCGCCGCTGGGCGCGGGGCTCGGTGTGCGGGGCACCCCCTCCCTGCGTTTTCCGCCCCCGGCACTGCGCCCTCTGTCGGTCAGCACGGCGCCTCCCCGGTCGTGGCGCTGGATCGCAGGCGGCGGGCAGGCGCCGGTCAGTTGCACGGGTCCCCCCAGGTCTCCACGACCCCTGACGAGTGTGAGGCCCACGGGAGATGACGGGAGGAGGGTGGTACGCCAGCTGAATGGGGAAAGTTTGGAGCACGGCGGGGGGGCTGGCTCTCAGCCCCAAAGTCGATTTTTCTCAGAGTGGGCGCCATGAACAGCAGCACCGAAATCATCCAAACGCAGGTCAACAGCCTCGCCTCCCGGCTCGCTCCGGACCAACCGAATGAAAATCTCTCGGGGCTTGAAGATGTGCGTTTTTAGTTACACCTTGGGTGATTCTGATGTATGCTCTTTAGTGACCTGGCCTGTTTGGGGGTCGCGGGTGGTGGTGGTTGGTGTGTGAACTTGGAAACTCAGTAAAAGGTTGTGTAGTGTGTGTGTGTGTGTGTGTGTGTGCGCGCCCTTTTATGGAGAGGCTGCCTTGCTTCTATCAGGCTCTCAAGGATCTAGATTGGAAAGGTGTGAGGAATTCCCGCCTTCTCCTGTTCTTACTCTGGTACAACAAAGCAGAGATATGCCTGCAAATAGACCCAGCGAGGTATTTCTGCTGCCTTCTTTTCTGGCCACCTCTGCCAGACCCAAGCCTATAAGGGAGCAGAACCCTGGCAGCTGATGGTACTGCGAAAGCCAATAATGAACCTGTCACTAAGAAGGCTAAGGCACATAGAAACCTTCTCTGACAGACCCAGGCCAGCCTGGTAGGCCTGGGTGGATGTCTTGGTCTCAGCTACAAGAGGTTGGGCAATTGTGTGATCCTCCTCTAACCCAGACCCTGGGTGCAGCTTTCAGGTCTAAGAATAATTGAACTGTATGGGTCAGGAGAGCTAGATCTCAAATCTAGAGAACTGGACTCCATCACTTACTGAGCCCAGAATACCAGGCAAGTACTTGAGTCTGCATCAAGAAATGGGAGAGTGAAAATAGGTGGATCCTTTTAAAGAAAAAAATTATTCGATGCTACTTTGTGAAGAGTGGCAAAGCAGACTTTATTCATGAACATCATCAATGGAATTTTTTCAATGGGAGAGAGAGATTGGGCTCAACTCTGAATACAACATGGACAAGTGAAAATTTATAAGGCAAAGGAGAAAAGTGGTGGGTTAGTGAATGAAAAATACACTAAAAGGTAAGGGGGATTTTGGCTAAATTGACCCAACAGGATTCTTGCTGAAGATAGGCCAGAGTGGCAGACATCACCTGGGGGAATGCTGGAGGATAAGGAACCAGGTCAGATATTGAGTGTGATTGATATTGGGAGGAGGGGTGGTAATCAGATATCCAGATTTTTTGCTAAATTGACCTAGCAGAGTTCTTTACTAAAACTGAATTTTACAAGGAAGTGCACAGATAGGCCTAGGAGAAGGTTCAGGAACTTGACTATAAAGTTTGGCCAAGGAGAAAATTCTGTCAGTACAAAACTCCAAGCAGAGATGTTCAGCAAATATGAGTTACTTTTCCTACCTGGTGGATCATAATATCTTCCCATAGGTGTCTTCTCTGTCAATCCTGACTACCTTGAAAGCGAAGCCTTACATTTCACCCAGCAGACTTCTATTCCCTTTGGACACCCATTCCCAAAAGTCTATTTTTTTGGGTGCGTGTGGTGTTGGAGATTGAACCCAAAGGGGTTCTACCACCAAGCCATGTCCCCAGCCCTTTTCATTTTTTTTTTTTAATTTTGAAACAAGTTCTTGCGGAGATGCTCAGACTGCCCTCAAACTTGTGATCCTCCTGCCTCATCCTCCTGAGTCACTGGGATTACAGGCTTGTGCCAACATGCCTGGCTCCAAAGGTCCATTTTCACTGGCAGAGCATACTCAGTCTTCCTACCAACTGGCTTTATAGAGCTTAGAGCAGCACTTTCTAAACTTACCTATACACTTTGTATGCAGAACATACCTGTTGGCACCTCAAGAGAATCCAGTTACTTCTGAGTCTCTCATCTTGGGCTTGCTGGACACCCAGCAAAGTGGCCATTAAGAAAACCTGCTAAGTCTCTCCCTAGGGATAGGGCACTACTCACCTGAAGACAGACTGTAAAAGCCATACACCTGAGCCAGCAGGTTGGCCTGCTTGAGGGTGTGTGTTTGGGGCAAATGCCATCTCACTTGGGGAGAACCAGTCTTTCACCTGGAGTCTGAATGTCATTCCTTGCCTCTCCTTCAGAGTCTTGAATCCATCCTCCTTCCTGCTTTTATTTATTTATTGTTTTCCTTTTCTGTTTCATTCTCATATGTGATCACTCAAATTGAATGTATCTATTGAAGGGCACAGATTTCAGAAGTGGGGGTACATCTCAGTGGGAGAATGCTTGCTTTGCATGTACACAGGGCTCTGGGTTTGATCCCCAAATGCAAAAACAAAATACAAACAAAAAGTTCCATTTGCCCTCACCTTCCTTTTCAGCCAAAATTTCTAGAAATACTTTATGTTTAATTTTTTTTTTTTTGTTTTTTTGGAACCAGGGATTGAACTCAGGGACACTCGGCCACTGAGCCACATCCCCAGCCCTATTTTGTATTTTATTTAGAGACAGGGTCTCACTGAGTTGCTTAGGGCCTCGCTAAGTTGCTGAGGCTGGCTTTGAACTCGTGATCCTCCTGCCTCAGCCTCCCAAGTCGCTTGGATTACAGGCGTGCGCCACCGCACCCGGCTACCTTATGTTTCATAAAAAAATCTTTCATAGTTATAGATGGACAGCATGTCTTTATTTTATTTATCTTTATGTGGTGCCGAGGATCGAACACAGTGCCTTACACATGTGAGGCAAGCGCTTTGCCACTGAGCTACAGCTCAAGTCCCCAAATACCTTATGTTTATTGTTACATTTTCTTTACCTCCATTTATTCCTTATTAATTTCAGTTTGACTTCTGGCCATACCACATCACTGAAATGCCTCTTGCCAGTGACCTAGTTGCGAATTCAGTGGCTGCTTTCAGTCTTCATCTTACTTGGCTTTTAAGCAGCATCTCATTTTGTTACCTACTTTGTTTTGATTGAAACTCTGCTCCCTTGGCTTGTAGGGAACTGCTCTCATCTAGGTTTCCTTCCTTTTTCTTTGCAGTGCTTAGGGTGGAACCCAGGGCCTAGTGCGTGTGAGGCAAGTGCTGTACCACTGAGCTACATTCCCAGTCCAGACTCCTTTTTGAGTTCCTCTGGAGCTCCTTTTCTTACCTTTGGCCTTTATTTGTTGGTGTCATATAAGGTGCTGCCTCAGACCTCTTTCTAGGCAATGATGTTTGTTTGTTTGTTTATGCATGCTCTGGATTGAACTCAGTGCTTTACCACTGAGCTACATCCCCAATCCTTTTTATTTTTTATTTTTAGACAGTATCTTGGTAAGTTGCATAGGGCCTTGCTAAGTTGCTGAGTCTGGCCTCCAACTTGTGATCCTTCTCCTCAGCCTCCTGAGTCACTGGTATTATAGGCATGACATTCTAGGCAATGTCATTTGTACTCATGGTTTTATCTGCCATGCATACACTGATGACTTCAAGTCTCTTCAGCTTATAAGGTAATAAATTAACCTGTCATAGATATATGGTTTTTGGCAGAAAACACAGACTGCAGGGCCAGAGATCTAGAACTTTATTGCTCAGGGCACAGCAAGTAGCATGAGCATCAGCATATTTGCATCAGTTCCTCTTGCCTCCAGGTTCGTCAGGGGCAACGTGATGAGCCCAGATGGATGCTCCACGTGATGCTGGTTTATGTGTGATAGCTGAGAAACACTGAGCTGGGGAATCTTCTTCTTATGTAGGAAGCAGTAAGCAAGCCTACTCTTTGTCACCTTCAAGGAACCTCATCCTTCAAGGTTGATTGCTACAAACATAACACTGAGAAGTGGTTCAAGTAAAAAGAAGCCAGGGTCTTACATTCTTGGCTCACACAGCCAGGGACCCATAGAGGACTGTGTCTTCCAACAGGGCACTTCACATTCAACAAATGAATGCATTCTCTTTTGGGTCTCCTTCCCAACCTACTTTTGCCTGTCTCTGCTGCCTGTTAGAAATAGCAGGTCAGAAGCCCCAGGCATTGCGTGTTCTTTCAGTACTTATACCTGGTTAACTTAGTCTGGTTAGTGATGCCAAGGATGGTGGTGCTTATTTGCTGTGCATTTCTTGTGTGCTTGGTGGAGGGCTGTGTCATTTGAATGTACTATGTATTTCATCCTTTCAACAACTGTGAGCTAGGACTTTTTTTGTGGTGCTGGAGATTGAACCCAGGGCCTTGTGCTTGTGAGGCAAGCACTCTACCAGCTGAGCTATATTTCCAGCCCTAGGCTTTGTTATTGTCCTGATTTCCAAGGCGAGGAAATTGATTGTTAGGTGATGACGTGCCCAAGGTCACACAAATAGTAAAGGGCAGAATTGGGATTCACACTTAGGTCTGTCAGACTTGAACGCTTGTATTGTTAAGTACTACTTGATTACCATCAGTCTGGCTTTTAAAATATGTCTCCATCCTATAGTCACAGCCTTGGTTGAAGATCTGTCATTTTTCACCCCAGCCTGCTTTCTAACTTGTCTTTCCATCTCCAGTCTTGCTCCTCTGTGTTCCACACAGATGTTGGAGTGATTGTTAAAAACTGGGAATTCCCTTTTTCTCTTTTTTTTTGTGTTAGCTTCATGTTACTATCACAAACATCTGAGGTAATTAACTTATGAGGAGAAAAGGTTTACAATTTTAGAGATTTCTGTCCATGTTCAGGCAGACTCATTGCCTTTAGGCCTTTGGTGGGGGTGCTGGGTGGCAATAGTGGGGAACACATGGTGGATTAAAACTGCTTTCCTTATGTTCAGAAAATGAAAAAGAAAGAGGAAAGGGCCAGGGTTCTATGGTTTCCTCAGGCGTACTTCTGCAGTGATCTAAAGACCTCCCATTAGGCCCACCTCCTTTTCTTTTCTTTTCTTTTCTTTTTTTTTTTTTGGTACTGGGGATTGAACCCAGGGGCACTCCACCACCGAGCCACACCCCCAGCCCTATTTTGTATTTTATTTAGAGACAGGGTCTCACTGAGTTGCTTAGGGCCTCGCTAAGTTGCTGAGGCTGGCTTTGAACTCGCAATCCTCCTGCCTCAGCCTCCCAAGTGCTGGGATTACAGGCGTGCACCACCACACCCGGATAAGCCCACCTCTTAAAGGCTTCATCACCTCCAAGTAGCAGCAGACTGTGGACCAAGCCTTTACCACAGATCTTTGGGGGACTTTTGAGATCCAAATTATACTAGCTCTCCCTCTCTTGCTCTCTCTCTCGCTCTCTCCTTCAGTGATTTCTATCATTTGCACTCCAAACTACTAAACATGACATTGTGACATTGATATCCCTCAGGTGCTACTATGTCCCCATGTCCTTCACTTAAGTCATCATCCTTTACTACTTACAATTCTCCCAAGACACCATACTTTGTGCCTTTGCACATACTGCATTATCTTCCTTTACCTCCTTAATGGATACCTGGCCATCCCTTATGATTTACTTAGGTGCCACTTCCCTCAGGAAGCCTTCCACAATTGCCTCCAATGTCCTCTTTTATGTACTATAATGCCTTGTGACTATGATGGCCTATCTGGTATTATGCTTCTACTATTTGCACATGCTAGTCTTCTGCTAAGACCATCCTTCTTCATCTCCTCACTGATTAATCCCTCCTTATGCTTTAGACTAAATTCAGTGTCACCTCGTCAGGGTGGCTTCTAGGATTCCCTTGCTTCCCACAGGAGGTGTCCATCTCATATGTTCTCCAAGTCTCATTGCAGTACCAGGCTCTGCATAATGACCTGTAAGGGCAGGCTGTCATTGGTGGATGCCATTGTCTATCAGTACCTACATAGTATAGTGCCCAGCACGTTGGAGGCGCTCAATAAGAACTTGTTGCATGGGAAATACTCCATGACCACTTCCACTGTGTTAGCTTCATGCTGGGAATTCAGTATAGGGCAGACACTCAATAAAAATAACTGAATGTTGCAGAGCACTGAAATGCCATTGGATTTGCCGACATGGAAACTACTGATGATTTGCAGGAAATCAACTTGAAGGGAAGGAACAAAAGGGAGAAGAAAGTTGAGAAAGTGTAGAAGGAGATAGATAATTTTATTAAGAGGCAATCATGGGAGTTGGGGTTGTGGCTCAGTGGTAGAGCACTTGCCTAGCATATGTGAAGCACTGGGTTTGATCCTCAGCACCACATATATATAAATAAATAGAATAAAGTTCCATCCAGAACTAAGAAAAAATTTTTAAAAAGAGGCAATCATGGAATTCATCCTCATTTTCTTTCTTTTTTGGTTTGTTTTTTATTTTTCCTTTTGTTTTTGGGATATATCCTCTCAATTATTGTCTTCTTTTTTTATTGGTACCAGAGAGGTGCTTAGCCACTGAGCCACATCCCAGTCCCACTGAGCCACATCCCAGTCCTCTACCCTTTTTAAAATATTTTGTTTAAAGACAGAGTCTTGCTCAGTTGCTTAGGGCCTAAACTGCTGAACTGGCTTTGAACTTCTGATCCTGCTGCCTCAGCCTCCCTAGCCACTGGGATTATAGGTATGCAACACCATGCCAGTGTCAATCATTCTCTTTTAAGCTAGTAATTTTGTATCATGGAAGCACTGGACATTTCTCACCATCAAACCTGTATGTAAGGAATTCTTGTCATGACTTTTCTTGGAATATTCACTTTAATTTCTGCTCATGATGTAAGAACTTGGAGTATAAGATGTTTTATGATATTTAATGAGCACTCAGGTTATATAAATATTTAAATAGAATATTAAACATATGTATATCTAATATGTGGATCAAACAAAAATATTTTAATTTAATGTCAAGCTTTTATTGCTGCAATAAGTTTTACATTTATAATATCAAATTATTTCTTAATAATCATACAAAAGGTGTTAGGAAATTCCTTTTTATATAGAAGAGGCTGAAGTTTAGGAAAAATAAAGAATTTGACCAATACTTCCTTGGCAGTAATCACAGCTAGAATTCAAACCATGTCTGTACTATGTTACAGAATATAGATGCTCCATGTATATTAAATCTTTTTTGTTTGAAAATGTTGTCATATAGTTGCTGTTTGTTTTTTTTCTAATTTTTGTTGTTGTTGTAGATGGACACAATGCCTGTATGTTGTTTATTTGTTTTTATGTGGTGCTGAGGATCAAACCCAATGCCTCACACATGCTAGGCAAGCTGTCTACCACTGAGCCATAACTCCAGCCCCTGCTGTTTGTTTTTGAACCCAGGGAGGGTGTTGGGCAGGAAGGAAGCACAGGTGTGATAGGCCAGGCTGATGATCTGATACAGGTGACAGGGAGATGACTGGGGCGGTTTGAGAGATGAGCTCCAGATAAGCCTCAGGTAGACTGACACCAATTCAGAAAAGGAGGAAGTGAGACGCCAGTAAGTGTGCAGGTGGAAGAGGAATTGGAGGAATTCTTGCCTCATGGGCTTATTTATTATTATTATTCTTATTGTCATTATTATTATTATTATTTTCAGTAATTCAGAAAGCTACCTGCTGTAATGATGTCAGGGGAGAAAGCAGGGCCTGGGCATGTGGAAAGAGGTGGCAATGGAACCACAGAGGGGACTGAGGGATGGAGCTGTCTGATGGCCAGAGGAAAGGCCTGCAGGGTGGTCTGTGTCAGATTCTTCTGCAGAGTCAGGGAGACAACTACTCTGAGTGGCATCCTGTGGCCATGAGTGTTGTACAGCACACCAAGCCGCTCCAGAATCAGAGCCAATAAGAGGGATTAGATTGATCCACTGCTAAAATTTCTTAACACATTTGTGACAGAGGGGTGAGGCCAGACAGGTGGCCTGGAAATGATGATCTGGAGAAATATTGTCTTGGAAGGAGGTAAAGCTGGAGGGTCCAGGGATGCAATCAGATGTACTTGAAGTAGGGATTCTCAGACTTGAGCATGTATGGAATCCCCTGGAGTTTCTGACCCAGTGCGTTAGGGCGTCTGCTCTGCTAAGCAGTTTTCAGGCACGCGAAGGCTTCCTGTCAGGGAAGGGCAGGGACCACCCTTTGAGAACAGCCAGAACAGCTGGGGTGTGAGGAGGAAGCCAGTGAGAACCTTTCTTTCCTGCAATGTCATTATGGTTTTGAAGACCATTTCTGGACTCAGAGGAATGTAGGTCAGTACTGACCCTGATGGGACACTGAGAACACACCCACCCACACACATATGAAGCAAAATGCTCCCTGTCTCTTAGTTGACAGTGATTCTCTGCTTGACCGAACTTTAGTCGGGCTCCTCTCCTAGGCCCTTCTGTGCATTTCCTTGTAAATTCCACCTTTAGCAAAGAACTCTGCTAAGTCAGTTTAGCAAGGAACTCTCCGCTGCCATCCTCAACATCTGATTAGGTTCCTCTTTTTCTCCACCATCCCCCAGGTAATGTCCGGCCACCCTGGTCTGTCTGCAGCAAGAATTCCTCTTACCTTTGATGTTTCCTCTGAGTCATTTTCCATCCACTGACCTCTGCCCTGCTTCTTGGCTATAAATTCCCACTTGCTCATGCTGTATTCAGAATAGATGCCAATATCTCTCTCCCACTGCAAGACCATGTTGCAGTGTTCCCTATATCTCTGGCAGTGGTCTTAAATAAAGTCTTTCTTATGGTGTTTTAACAACCATCATTGAATAATTTTTTCTTTGACAAGTTCATTTTCTCCTCAAAGGAAGATCTGCCACCTTTCTAGTTTTCCCCAGCTAGCCCATTTTTCTCTTATCAGCTCTGCTGGTACCTTTCTTTAGTGGCCAGATAAAACATTTCAGGGTCCCTAAGCAATGACATATGCCAGGGACAAATGTAAACCCCTATAGGTTAGTCTGAAAATTGGACAGTACAAGTAAACCACTTGTGTAACATCACAAATGTCTGGTTTAGCTCTTAATCTGGAACCTGAAAGACTGAGGATACCTTCTCAAGCCTTTACCAGAAAGCATACTGTCAGATGCTCGGAGATGCTGATGACATAAATGGTCTCTGAGGGGAAGAGAGCCAGTGGAGGGCAGGAAAGCTGAAATCCAGTTTCCAGGTATCCATGAATTCTGAGCTGTCTCCTGGCAAACAGCACCAGGACACATCTCTGGGTCTGTCCACTTAGTGACATCAAGAACTGTTGGTAGGCTCACTTCATGCTTTCCCTTTTACTTCTCTAGTTATTTCTTCTTTGCTATATGCATGGCTTGCTTTAATTTAGTCATTTAGTTTATCATGTAATAGATGACCGTACACTCACCATCCCAAACAAAACAGAACCAAGCCAGATCTGTGATGCTATAGTTTGGATTTGAATGTCCTCCAAAGGCTCATGTATTGAAGGCTGTGTTCTCAATCCATGATGCTATCGAGAGGTGGTAGAACGTTTAGGAGGTGGAGCTTGGTGGAAGGAAGGGAGATCATTGGGCCTTTGACCTTGAAGGGGATTGTGTGAATCCAGCTCCTTCCTCTCATTCTCTCACTTTCCAGCTGCCATGAGGTAAGCAGCTTTCTCTACCATGATATGCTGCCTCACTAGACTCCAAAGCAACAGATTAAACAATCAACCATGAACTGAAATCTCCCAAACTGTGAGCCAGAAAAAGCTTTTCCTCTTTTTAAGTTGATTATAAGAGCTGATTAATACACTCGACAAGAGCTGGCAAAGAATCAAAGGGTTCCCTTCCATCCCATGGCTCTACCTCCTAATTCCTGAGAAAACTGCACCCTGAATCTGGAGTTTGTCATCATTTGCTTTCCTCTTTATACTATTTAAACCTGTCCTTTCTTTAATGGACTATTTCACATGCACATGTGCACACACGTGCACACAGCTAGGGAGACTTGGCTGATGAACCCACATGATCCTATTAGGATCTAGATTTTAACTTGTCAACATATGCCTGATCTTGCTTCATCCCACCCTCGACAGTTTTCCTCTGCTTTCACATCCTTTAAGCCGTTATATTGCATTTGTACATGTTCCTAAAGGATATCTATTTTTACTTTTGGTTGTTTTTAACTGTATAAAAATATATCTTGCTGTATGAATTTTTTCTGTGGAGCAATGTTTTCCACTTAATATCGTATTGGTAAGAATCATCTTGATTGCTACATGTCACCATAGTTCATTCATTTTGACTGTGTATAATGGTCTGTCATACGTCTGCATCTTGGCTTATTTTTCCATTCTCCCACTGATGGCCATTTAATTTGTTTGTAGTTTTGCTGTTGTAAAGAGTGCCACTATGAATATTCTTATACACTCTTTTTTGAAAATATTTTTTAGTTGTTGATGGACCTTTATTTTATTCATTTATTTATATGTGGTGCTGAGAATCTAGCCCAGTGTCTCACACATGTGAGGCAAATTGTCTACCACTGAGCCACAACCTCAACCCCCTCTTATACATTCTTTTTTTTTTTTTTTTTTTGGAACTGGGGATTGAACTCAGGGACACTCGGCCACTGAGCCACATCCCCAGCCCTATTTTGTATTTTATTTAGAGACAGGGTCTCACTGAGTTGCTTAGGGCCTCACTAAGTTGCTGAGGCTGGCTTTGAACTCGCGATCCTCCTGACTCAGCCTCCCAAGTTGCTTGGATTACAGGTGTGCGCCACCACGCCCGGCTATACATTCTTATTTAACACAGAATAGCCCTGTGAGTGGAATTATTTAACTTTAGAATTAAAGCTGGATTGTTTTCTAATGTGGCTACACCAAATTACATCCCCTCAACCCTAGCATTGTATGAAAGATCCCTCCTTTGTCCAATCCTCTTCTCCCCTCAGTATTGTTAATGATAGGCTTATTACTTTTTCCCAGTTACTTGGCCAATTAAAATGAAATCTTTTTTGGGTCTTATTTTGCATTGCCTCAATAACTGATATCTTAGTCAGGCTGCCATAACAAGATACTATAGACTAGTTTTCACTTACTTGGGACCCATCAACTCTCCTTTCCTGTTTCTTCCTTATGGAATGGGAATGTCCATCCTATGACTTCCCTACTGCTGTATTTTATGAGCACATAGCTTGTCTGGTTTCAAAAGTTCATAGCTAGAGAGGAATTTGTCATTAAGATGAATCATACCTCAAGTCTCACCCATGTTTGATTTATGATATGCAAATTAAATTTGGACTTAGACTTTAGAACTAATAGTAGGATGAGTTAAGACTTTGGATGCTGTTGGGATGGAAAAAAATGAATTTCACAAGTGTTAAGAACATGAATTTTGGGACTGTGGTTTTGGTTCAATAGTAGAGCATTTGCCTAGCATGTGTGAGGCACTGGGTTTGATCCTCAGCACCACATAAAAAATAAATAAATAAAAATAAAGATATTGTGTCCATCTGCAAATAAACATTTTTTTTTAAAAGAAAGAATATGATTTTTGGGGAGCTGGGGGGTTATGATATAGTTTAGATTGTGTACCTCAATATTCATATATCAAAACTTTAATACCCAATGTGAGAATTTGGAGATGGGGTCTTTGGAAAGTGGTTAGGTGTAAATGAGGTTTTGAGGTTGGGACTTTCATAACAGAGGACCATATGGAGACCTTACAAGGAGACCAAGGGAGCTTATTGCCCGCCCCACCTCACCAAGGGAAGGCCATGTAAGTATATAACAAGAAAGTGACCACCTAAAAGCCAGTGAGAGCGTTCTCAACAGAATTCACCCTGGCATTCCTCAACTTTCAGCCTCTAGAAAGATGACAAATTTATGTTGCTAGAACCACCCACCCTTTTGTGTTTTGTTGTGGCAGCCCAAGCTAAGATAACTGATGCTATTGATTATCTATTCATCTTTTTACTGGCTCATTTATGTCCTTTTTCTGTTAAATATGTGTTCATGTTTTTAATCTATTTTTCTATTGTTTTTTGTATTAGTTTCTTATTGCTGCTTTGATAAATTACCATGAACTTTTATAGTTTAAAACAATTCAAATTTATTCACAATAGTCAAGGGGTAGAAGCAACTCCTGCATCCGTTGGCGGATGAATGAACACCCAAAATGTGGCACATCCATACAAGAGTGTCTTTTCCAGCTGAATGAGGAAGGAGATCCCTCTCTCCCTCCCTTCTTTTTTGTGGTACTGGGGATTGAACCCAGGGGTGCTTACCACTGAACTATATCCCAATTTTTTTTTTATCTTGAGACAGGGTCCCCCTATATTTCCTAGGTTGACCTTCCACTTGTGATCCTCCTGCTTCAGCCTCTCGAATTGCTGGGATTTCAGGCATGCACCACCATGCCTAGTAAAGGAAGGAGATTCTGACACATGCTACAACATGGGCAAGCCATGAGAACACTATACTGAGTGAAATAAACCAGTCACAAAAGGACAAATATTATGATATTCCACTTATGTGAGATACCTGGAACAGTCAAATTCATAGTGAAAGAAAGTAAAATGATGATTGCCAGTGGCTGGGACAAAAGGGGGAATGGGGAATTATTGTTTAATGGGTACAGAATATCAGTTTTGCAAGATGAGGAGTTCTGGAGGTGAATGGTGATGGTGGTGGTGGTTGTGCAACATATGAATGTATTTCATGCCACACAACTGAACACTTAAAAATAATTGTGCTAGTAAATTTTATGTTTTATTTCACCACAATTTAAAAAAAGGAATAGCACATGGCAAGCATCTGCATGTACAGTAAGATTACTGTTTTTTTTTTTTTTCACTAAGCTTTTACTGAATAAACATTCTCCATATCCTGCGTCAGGCATGGAGGCTCCCCAAAAGAGTAAGACACAGGGACTGTCCTCAGAGCTTAGGTCTGGGAAGGGCTCTAAGCAATCTGTGCTAGAAAGTATTATGAAGTGTTTAGAGTGATAAAGGCCTATCAGTGTCATGAGAGAAGTGGCCAATTTTTCCTGGGAGGACACAGTGAAAGACAAAAATACTTGTGGAAAGGGTAATGTGTGACCTGATCCTGAAAACTGAAAGTGTTGTCACTAAGCTTTGCTGATTGAGGAGAGAGAAATTTGAGCAATGCCTGATTCCCCACACTTGCTGGTACATTCCTGGATCTGCACTTGGTTCTTCAGGGCTCAGGGCGATGTGGGAGGGGGCAGGGTGCAGGTGTGGAGGGGCAGAGCCAGGGAGCTAGACCAGCAGCAGACAGGGTAGAGGACACAGGCGAGACTACAGAGGGCTACTGGGCCTGGCAAGGTGTCTGGGTATTCCTTGTAGGCCCTGGGAAGCTACTGGGAGCTTCCAAGCAAGAGGAAATAGGATTACCTTGAGGTTAGAACCCTTATTCTGTTAGTAATTTTGTGAACAGGAACTAGCAGTAATATCCTGAGCTTTACAAGTGACAAAGAGAAAATATGAACATGTTATTTTATTACATTTCATATCTGGTTGACAGAAGATTCTGACCCTTTCTCTTGTTATCTAGAGCAGTGGTTCTTAGGGATGATTTTGTGCCCAAGGAACATTCCCAATGTTTGGAGCCATTTTCGGTTGTCATTATTGGGCCTGGAGGATGCTACTGGCATCAGGTGGGTAGAGGCCAGGGATGTTGCTAAACATCCTATAATACACAGGACAACCTCCTCTCCCTCCATCAGAGAATTTGCCAGGGCTGGGGATATAGCTCAGTTGGTAGAGTGCCTGTCTCACACGCACTAGGCCCTGGGTTCTAATCCCCAGCACCACAAAAAAAAAAAAAAAAAAAAATGCCAGTCTAAAATGCCAATGACGGGCCGGGTGCGGTGGCGCATGCCTATAATCCAAGTGACTTGGGAGGTTGAGTCAGGAGGATCGCGGGTTCAAAGTCGGTCTCAGCAACTTAGCGAGGCCCTAAGCAACTCAGTGAGACCCTGTCTCTAAATAAAATACAAAATAGGGCTGGGGATGTGGCTCAGTGGCTGAGTGTCCCTGAGTTCAATCCCTGGTTCCCAAAAAATAAAAAATAAAATGCCAATGATGTCAAGATTCAGATACCCCAATATATAGCTAGATTTAAGGACCTGCGTGCCTGCCATTGGCTCTCTCAGAAGGTTAATCTTTTCTCAAATGCTTTTACATTTTATAGTGATGGGAGGTATAGTAAGGTGTGAGACCAGTCCATATCCTGGTCTCCTTGGCAGTGTGACTATGTGACTATTTCTCACCAATGGAACGTGACCTGAAGTGATGTTTGCTGCACTTGGTGGAGACTTCTAAGAATTCTATTTCCCCTTCTGCTGGCAAGATGCAGATGATAACTAGACTGTGTGACAGAACCACAGTTGGAGCCTGGATCCCTGAATCATCATACAGGAGAGAGTCACCCATCAATCAAAAGCAATATAGTCTGTTATGTGTTATATAAACTTTGATTTGTTTGAGCCAGTACACATCTTTAGGTTTATTTGTCACAGTAGCTTGGCTAATCCTAGTGAATAAACAGCCAAATACCCTCAAACCTGTTTTGACACTTAGGAGCCTTAGAAAGCAAAGAGGGCTCTGAATGAAAAAACATGGCAGCAGTCTTTGTTCTTGGGTAGGGCAGCACATGTCCAAGCTTGCTATTGACGGGACCTTGTTATAAGGACACCAGTCATATTGGAATCAGGGCCCACCCTAATCACCTAATTTTAACATAATGGCTTCTTTAAAGAACCTATCTCAAAACATAGTTATATTGTGAGGTCCTGAGAGACTGTAATGTACGACTTTTGGAGGACTGCAAGTCAGCTCATAACTCCTCCCTTTGATTCAAAACATCAGTCATTCTCACATGCAAAACACATTTACCCCATCCCAGCAGCCCTAAACGTCTTTTTTAAAATATTTTTTTAGTTGTCAATAGACATTTATTTAATTTATTTATGTATTTATATGCAGTGCTGAATTTTGAACTCAGTGCCTCACATACATGTGAGGCGAGCATTACCACTGAGCCACAACCCCAGCTCCCCAAATGTCTTAACTCTTTCCAGCATCAATTCTACACCCAAAATCTCATCTAAATCGAGTATGATTCTTCCAGAGGCAACATTTCTCTCAAGTTGTGAATCTGTGAAACCAGATAATTTTTCTGCTACCAAAATACAATGGTGGGACAAGCATAGGATAGTCATTCTCTTTCCAAAAGAGAGAAAAAGGAAAGGCGAAAGGGGCCACATGTTAGGACACCTCAATTTAAGAATATTTTTGAAAATACAGACTTTTTATAGATTTCAAAGAATATTTTGATTATCTTTGTAGTACTTATCACTAACTCTTTATTACTTCCCAGTTTTGGACTTTTTGTTTTGCTTTTCATGAAAGAATACAGATATCAATTGAAAGAAAAGAATATTTTTGGGGTTAGCACAACCCATAACAGCCTCCCTTTAGTGAACCTGAAAAGTGCCACTCACAATTAAATATCTAATTGTTGAGATGTCTTTCTCCTTTATGCCTCGCTGGACTTCTCCTGATATCTGCCGCCATCATAGCCCCCATTATACATCATTTCATCTATTTGATTACATGACTATCTTCCCTGCCAGACTGTACCTCTTATGATTCAAGCTGTATGTTTGCAGTATACAGTAGTCACTCCTTATCCACGAGGAATACATCCAAGACTCCCAGTGGAGGTCTATAAATGCAGATAGCACTGAGCCCTCTGGATGCTATTTTTTTTTTTTTATTCTTTTATTTACTTATTGATTCATTGAACACAAATGGAGTACAGCTATTGTTTCACTGTTTGTACACAAGGTAGAGTCACACCATCTGTGCATTCATGCATGTACACAGGGCAATGGTATCTGTCACACATTCTGTTATTAATTTTACCCCCCACCCACCCCCGATGCTATGTTTTTTTCAGTCTGGTAACTCAGACAGCTACATGGTTAACTGGTATTAGTGTATGCTGTGTAAATACTCAGGACAAGGGATGATTTACTTCACGCCAGTGCAAGAAAGACTTTATTGTGCTACTCAGAACAGCATATAATTTAACACTTACAAATTGTTTCTGGGATTTTCCATTTGATGCTTTTGGACTGCAGGTAACTGAAAGTACAGAAAGTGAAACCACTGACAATGGGAGACTATTGTATGTCCATGAGTGACTCTTACACCTAATCGCCACGAAAAGGAGGCTCTGTTGCTTCATACGCTGCTGAATCCTCACAGCCTAACACAATGCCTGGAACATTCAGCAGATAAACCACAAATATTTATTGAATCTGTAAGTATCAATAAACATGTATACACCAAGTGTTTGTCATACACACATAGATTCTGAGTTTCTAGGAGTCTATGAAGAGTTGATAGAGTTTTTTCCAAAGTGAGTCCAAGGGGACATCAATATTCCTCCTTCCCCTCAATGGCCAGATACCAGCTAAGCAACTATCAGATGCCTCTGGGTCTCCCAGATGACTCATAGAGCTTTCTTTGGGAGGAGTGGGAGGAAATGATGGTTGACAAAAATAACTACAGGCACTTGAAGCAGCAATAAGCCTCTGTCAGAGGGGGAACAATAGGGGTGAATGTGAAGGTTTCTCCCAGGCAGACGAAGGAGCTATCCATCCTTCCAGCACTGTGGTTGTCAAATGCTTACACATTTAGAGAGTTAGACAGACTTGGGATAAATGGAATAAATAGCTGTCACTCCTAAGCAATCAGTTGCTAGTGTTAATTCTCATAAACTGTTAAAGAAACACATGGGGGGTGCTTACTAAACATCATTAAGGTGGTAATTCCATATATTTGTCTTTTTTGCTCTTGATAAAGGGCCTTTCTGTACTTTTAAGAATAACACCCATTTTAATTATCTTCTTTTTTATTTTTAGTTTTTGTTCTAATTAGTTATTCATGACTTTAGAATGCATTTTGACATTTTGTTATGAGTATAACTTCTCATTCTTCTGGTTGTACATGATGTAGTTACACCAGTTGTGTAATCATATACACATAGGGTAATAATATCTGATTCATTCTACTATCATTCAAAGCCCCATATTCCCTCCCCTCCCTTCAATCCTCTCGGTTTAATTCAAAGTACCTCTATTCTTCCCTAGCGCCCTGCTCTTATTGTGAATCAGCACGTGCATATCAGAGAAAACATTTGGAATTTTCTTTCTGTACTTTATCTCATTGATAACATCAACTAGGACAAAAGGGCAATTTTACAGAAGAAAAAAAAAGCTCAAGGCTCAGAGAGAATCACTGACTTGATTTGCTTAGAGTATGATTCTCAAAGTGTTATCTAAGGATCAGCAGCAGCAGCATCAGAGGAGAATGGGTTACACATGCAAATTCTGGGCCCTAACCATATCTCCTGAATCAAACCCTGGGCTAGGACACCTTGACCATATCTCCTGAATCAAACCGTGGGCTGGGACACGGCAGTCTCTTGTCTAAGACTCCAGGTGATCTAGGTGCATGTCCAACTTTGAGAATCTCTCTGACTTAAAGTCACATAGGTGGCTTTACTTGCATGTGAATAGCTGACTTTTTACAGGGCAACCTATTGACATATTACTTTACATTTTGCTTTCGCTCCCACTGCAGTCCACGAGGTCCCGCACAGTCCAGCTCTGGTATATCTCCAATTCCTCTTTGCTCTGTTCTCCTTCCCACCCACTGTGTTCGGGCACACTGGCCTTCTCTTTGTTTCTTAGACGTGACATGCATTTTTGTGTCCCAGGATCTTTGTATAAACTCTCCTCTGTCTGGAATTGTGATCCCTCCTTGATTATTCCTGCTTTAACTCCCCAACTGAGCATCCTTTCCTTAGGAGAGAACATTATAGGAGACTCTCTTGACTCCTGCAGATATCCATTATCCTATCATAGTGTCTACACCTTCCAAAGTTACTTTGTTTTGTTTACTAGAAAGAAAATAACCGGGCAGGGTTCTACCTTTATCCTCCATTGTGTCTCCAGAGTCTATCACAGGGCTTGGCACACAGCAGATGCTCAACAAACATTGTATGAATAAATAAACCATGAACTAGAAGCAACTTGGCAAGAGAAAAGGGCAATTTCCTCCATTCCTGATTCCTGTAAGGATGGTCAGCCTAGGGTTTCCTTTGGGGGAGAAAGTTTTGTTTCTGTGAGTTTGACTATTTTACATCTTTCATAGAAATGTGGTCATTCAGTGTTTGTCCTTCTGTGACTGGTTTATTTCATTTAGCATAATGTCCTCAGGGTCAATCCATGTTGTAGCATGTGATAGGGTTTCTCCCATGGTGTCTACATATCACATTTTATATATCCATTTGTGTTAGTCAGCTTCTCATTACTATGGCTTAAATATCTACAAGAACAACTTAGAGAAGGAAAAGCTTATTTTGGCTCATATTTTCATCAGGTCATGGTCAGCCAACTTCATCACTCTGAGCCTGGGATGAGGCAGAACATCATGGTGGAACAGTGTGGTGGGGAAAAGCTTCTCAGTTCATTGCAGCCAGGAAGGAGAGAGAGAAAGGGAGTGAGGAGGAGAAAGAAAGATGGAGCAAGAAGCCAGGGGGATAAGATATAATTCCTAGCCATACCCTACCTGACTAGAGTTATTACCCAGTATTCGACTCAAATGACTAATCCATGAAGCGGATTAATTTATAGCTCTTATAATGGACTAATTGTTTCACCTTTGAAATTCCTGCGTTGTCTACCATGTGATCTTACTGGGGGACACCTCATGTCCAAACAGTAACACAGCATACATCTGTTGATGGATGGCTGAGTTGTTTCCTCTTTTTTGGCTGTTGTGAATAATGCTGGAATGAACATGAACTTGCAAATGTCTCTTCTGGATCCTGCTTTCAATTCTTTTGGACAAATATCCAGAACTGGTATTGCTAGAGCATATCAATTTTTAATTTTTGAGGCACCCCATACTGTTCTCCACAGTGGCAGTGCTGTTTTACAATCCTACCAATGGTGTATGAAGGTTCCGATTTCTCCACATCCTTACCAGTTTTTGTTCTGTCCTGTCTTTTTCCTTTCCTTTTCTTTTTCCATCCTTCCACCCTTTTCTTTCTTTTTCCCTTTTTCTTTATTTTTGCAGTGCTAGGGATAGAACCCAGGGCTACACACATGCTAGGCGAGCACTCTGCCACTGAGCTACTATGTTCCCAGCCCCCTCTTTCTGTTTAGTTTTGATGGTAGCCATCCTAGAGTATGAAGTGTCATCTCACTGTGTGTTTTATTTGCATTTCCCTAATGATTAGTGATGTTCAGCATCTTTTAATGTGCTCATTGGCCACTTGTATATTCTCTATGGAGAAAGTCTATTTAAATCCTTTGACTATTTTAAAAATAAGTTGTTTGTTTTTGTGGCTATTAAATGTTCTACTTGGCTTTAGATTCCATCATTTACAAAGAACTGCATATCAGGTATTGTGGGAAGCCCTTAACACACACAATCTTATTTTATCCTTATAGCAACCTTGAAATGTAGGTACAATCAGAATTAGCATTTTATGGATGAAGCACCAAGGCCCAGACAGGTTTGAATCACATGCTCAAGGTCACACGACTGGTAAGTAATGGAGTAGGGAGTTAGACAAGGCCTATCTGCTTCCCAACCCCTGCTCATGACCTTGGAGCTCACAGTGCCTCTCACCATTGAGCAGGCTGATGAAGAGGCCAGGGCAGATCATACAGGTCTCTTCCCTAAAGCCCAATGTACCAGGGAGGGACCAGCTTGGGAGGAAAGAGCATGGGATCTGCTAGTCTCATTGCTGCTTCAACTAGCTGGGGGACTGCTTCATTTTTTTTTTCCCAAACAAGATATTTAATACAAGGAATTGTTTGCATGGGTGTTTCAAGACTCAGAGAAAACCTGAGAATCTGAGTAACCAGAGATTAATAACTGCAGGAAGAAGCTACCACCTTTAGGGCTGTGAGAACCAAAGGAAGAAGTCAAGTTGCTGGAATCCAGGAGAACCCAGAGGAGGTCCTGTAGGGCTGGGGCTCAGACTCTAAAGGGTGAGCACTGTGCTGCTGGTGCTTGGACCTCAGAGGAGCAGAAGTTCCCCTGCCTCATCCCTGCTGAAGATTCCTCTGAGAAGACGAAGACTGGCCAGATCTGGCACAGAAATATTGTGCTTGGCCTCAGCAACAGTGTCGGCTGTCGAGAGAGTAAACGCAAAGGAAAGTGCTTTGAAAAATCATGACAGGTCAGAAAGAAGTGAAGTGTTGTTGGGATTCACTGGGCTGCTGCATAAATCTATCTGTGTCTTCCCATTCCTCAGGACCTGGGCCTCGTCTCTGAGCCTGTGGTTCACAAAGGGTCTTGCTTTCTGGTGAGTCTGTCCTCTAAAACTCCCAGCAGCCCAGCAGAAGGTGGGGAGGGGAGACTCTGCAGCCTGGCGCAGGCCTCTTTGTTGGGACAGGCCTTGATTTTGCAGTGGTCTTCAGGACACAGAGTGACGAGGGTGGGTCAGGGAGGGCGTGGAAAGAGGTTGCCACTTCTTTGCCATAATAATGTATGAGACCTTAGGCAAATTCAACCCCAGGACACCTGCTTAGCAGCAGTTCTTTCCTTGCCCATCCTCATCCCCTTCAAACTGGTGCCACCGTAATTGTACCTCAGGACATAACCTGTCCCCCTTGGAAGGGGCCTCCACCTGAATGTGAGCCTGTTTAAGCAGCAAGTCATGATTTGTCGGATGGGAGAGTCTTCATTGAAGATGTGGACGTTGAGGCTGAGAGCAGATTTGCCAGACGTCACTGTTCTGCCATCTGGTGGATGGAAAAGAGGATTATGAAGAGTCCCCACCAGCCAGGGCTGCCCAGCATCTTTGGAGGATCAGAGAGGGGAAAGCAGTTTGTTAAATGCACTGTCTTTACATTAAAGCATAATCCAGAGCAGCAGGTTCCCAGTTGCTTGAGCTACATAATCAGCTGTTGGACAGAAATCTCTGTAAGTTTTGGCAAATGCAAAGAACTACCTCGACTTCCTATAGGTGATCAACTCCAAATGCCATTAGAAGTTGCATTTTGGAAATGTCATAATTCATAAGCAATAGCTCCCCTCCCCTTATTTTGGCCAATTATAGTCCAAAAATATTAAATGGAAAATTCCAGAAATAAACAATTCATAAGTTTTTTTAAAAAAAAATATTTTTGTAGCTGTCAGTGGACCTTTATTTTATTTATTTATATGTGGTGCTGAGACTCGAACCCTGTGCCTCATGCATGCTAGGCAAGTGCTCTCCCACTGAGGCACAACCCCAGCCCATAATTCATAAGTTTTTAGTTGTGCATTGTTCTGGATATTGTTATGAAATCTGGTTCCATACTTCTTTGTCTCACCCAGGATGTGAATCATCTCTTTGTCCCGTGTATCCACATTGTATTCACTGCTACCTCTTTTACTTATCAGATTGACCGTCATGGTATTGCAGTACTTGTGTTCAAATAACCTGTATTTTATGTAATAATGGCTTCAAAGCCCAAGAGTAGCAATGCTGCAATTTTATTTCATATATTGCTATAACTGTTCTATTTTACTATTACTTGTTGCTATTAATCTCTAACTGTGCCTAGCTTTACTATAGGTATGTATAGAAAAGAGCAGAGGGGATATAGAGGCTTGGTTCCACCCTTTGTTTCAGACATCTACTGGGGTGTCTTGGAATGCTTGTCCCTCAGAGAAGTAGGTACGACACTTGTTTGTGGTGATGAGGTGGGTTATAGAGGTTCACTCTGGAAATGTGCTTTTCCTGAATCTGTTTAGCTTGGGAAATATGCAGTTCTGAAACTAAAAAAGGTCATGCTGAGAACTTTGAGAACTTTGGACATTTTCAAGATGATTACTGAATTGCTTCCACTTACTGAGCACATACTCCTAGAACTGGTCAGTAGGAGAGATTAGTGGACACAGAGTAGGGGGGAGAGGGATAAAGACTTAAGAGTTCAGGTTACCCTAAAAATTGGCTTCGGTGGCAAAACAATAACAACAACAACAACAACAACAACCAGTCAGGAGAGGCTCGGGTTTGCTGTGACACTCCAAGATGAGCAGAATTGAATATTTTTTTTTTTTTTGGAACCAGGGATTGAACTCAGGGACACTCGGCCACTGAGCCACATCCCCAGCCCTATTTTGTGTTTTATTTAGAGACAGGGTCTCACTGAGTTGCTTAGGGCCTCGCTAAGTTGCTGAGGCTGGCTTTGAACTCGCGATCCTCCTGACTCAGCCTCCCAGGTCGCTTGGATTACAGGTGTGCGCCACCACGCCCGGCTCAGAATTGAATATTAGTCAGAGTGGTAAGGACAGGGTTGGTTTTTTTTTTTTTGGTTGGCAGTGCTGGGGATTGAACCCAGGGCCTTGTGCTTCTGAGGCAAGCACTCTACCAACTGAGCCACATCCCCAGCCCCCAGGACAGGCTTTATTCAGTAATACTATTGCACTGCGGAAGAGGGTAAGGCAGGAACCAAACTCAGCTTCCCTGAAACAAAAGACTGAAACTTTTCAAAGGTGCCGATGTGCTAAGGGAAAGATATTGAAGGTGTTAAAGGGGTTGGTCCCTGTGACTGGGCCACCTGGATTTGTTGGCTGGTGCTTGTCTGGAGGAGAAACAGACTTTTCTTTGTGATGGGGCAGTAAAGTAGTGTGCAGCGAAGTGCCCACACTTAGCTTCCTGCAGAATCTGGGCGAGAGAGAAGAGTCATCTCCCTGAATGCCTAAACTATAAAAAGGTAGTTCTCAGGTTCTCAGCAAAGAGTTTTGGGTGGTAGTTGCACATCTCAAAGGTCAGAAGAAGTCTTTTAAAAAAATAATTGCAAGTTTTCTAAAGTAATTGTTGTAAAGATAGGGGTGTCTCTGGTTCTATCTGCTTCTCACTATGTTGTGACTGGAATAAACTGTGAATTCTACTGACAGTCTAGAACTTTCTCAGGAAGCCCTTTTAATGAGAGCCAGGGTTATCCTAGGGTCAGGGTCACATGCTGCCGGAAGTCAGGCTAAAATCTGGCTGTCTCTTAGTGCACATGTCTGGATGGAGTCATGATGTGCTACGAGTTCTGCAGTTCTCAATATTGGACCCTGGATATTCTCAGCCATGAGGTCAGCAGGGGCTTGTCCTCTTGTAGCCCTATAGAAGACATATGCTGGTGCAGGTTCTGCAGGTAATTCTGTCATTAGAGAGGCTGGGAAAGGGAAGGGAAGCTTGGTCAGGCTTTAAAACTTCTGCCGAGGTCATAGTACTATGCCTGAGTTAAGCAGGTTAAAGGTATATAAATCTGCCCAGAGAGGCACCTAATATTTATGAGCCATGGCAGTCAATTCCACTAATATTCATTGAGCTCTCCGTATATTAGGTTAGCATTTTTTTAAATTAGTTTTCTCTTTTGGGAAAAATTTTTTTTGGTATGGTAAAATTTGCAAACCATAAAGTTTATCATTTTAACCATTCCATGGCTGGCGTCCTCCCTGTGTGCCTTCTTCACATGTTGTCTCATCTTTGTGTATGTGTCCAAATTCCCTTCATTTTATAAGGACACAGCCATTGGATTAGGGCCCACGCTAATCCAGTAAAACCTCATTTTTAAACTAAATTACAACTACATAGACTATTTCCAAACTAGATCTCATTCCCTGGTACTGAGGATTAGGGCTGCAACATATCTTCTATGGGGGATACAATTCAGCCCAAGTTAACCATGTGCTCTTATTTGTAGCCCAGTGGAGAGCATGTGCTTAGCATGTGTGAGGTCCTGGTTTGATCCCCAGTCCTCCCACCTCAAATGAATTAAAAGTTACTTCCACTGATTAAATGGCAAAAATTCATTAGAAAATGGAGATAAGAGAGAATATAAGCAAATTCAATTCAAAGGAAGAAATAAAAGTTGCAAGGAGATGAAATGAAGAGATGTTGGTCACAGGGTAAAAACTGTCCATTATAAGATGAACCGGTTCTGGGGATCTAGTGTACTGCTTGAGTGGTGATGGATATATTAATTAATTTGATTATGGTAATCCTTACACTATGTATGAATATACACATGCTATATATACATGTATAATCATCAAATTATTGATTATATCCAACCTTCATCTTACAATGAAATATTTAAAATTAAAAAGTCACATCCTGGACATGAAAATCAAGTTCCAGAAGGTATTAGTTTTTCCTGAATAAAACTTTTTGATTATCTAGGAAAGCCATAACTACAAGGTAGGTTTTCCCACCAGATTTTTTGTTAGATATATTTCTTTTTCTCAAACTAGTCTTTGCTTGCTGGAAATTAATGTTCTTTGCATTTAAAATATTGGGAGGAGATG
Source organism: Glaucomys volans (assembly GCA_020662805.1). NCBI lineage: Eukaryota > Metazoa > Chordata > Mammalia > Rodentia > Sciuridae > Glaucomys > Glaucomys volans. The sequence continues at coordinate 33,213 of JAJEJO010043417.1, read as the reverse complement.
AGTTATAGGGAATAAGAAATATATGAAAGGCAACTCAATTCGTTCTACAATAGGATGGTTAGGCAAGTGTTATTATTCCATAGGTAGATGGGAAAGAGGAAAGTAGGGTTTGGAAAAGGTCAGGTCTGAGAATCCCAAACTGGGAATTGTCAGCAGAGAACTGAGGCCTGAACTGGACATAAATGCTAAGCTTTGAAATGGAGAGACAGAAGAGAGAAGAAGAGCAGAGGGTGGACCAGAATTCTTCAGGAAACCTCTGAGAAGGGGGACATGTAAGAACAGGTGTGAAGACATGATAAGGGAGGTAAGGACCCTTGCAGCAAACAGAGGCAGGGGCATCAGGGGAAGGGAAGTCAATACCACAGCCTACAGTCTGTTTTAACAACAAGGGAAGAGGTGAGGAGATAGAAGAGCCTAAAACGCCACTGGTTTCATCAAGGAAGTTGACATTGATTTAGAAAACAGTTCTGGTGGAGTAAAGGAATTAGTGTCGAAAAATAGAGAGTTCCTATAATTGAGAAAGAGTCTGTGGCCAAATTTTAGTCAGACCTGTCATATGGACTGGTAGTCTCTTTTCATGTGAGGAGAGATTAGTGGAAGGTTTGTATATATTTGTTTTTATTTTTATTTTTAAAAGAGTACTGCTGATCTGGGTGTGGTGGCGCACCTGTAATCCCAGTGGTTTGAGGCTGAGGCAGGAGGATTGCGAGTTCAAAGCCAGCCTCAGCAACTTAGCGAGGCCCTAAGCAACTCAGTGAGACCCTGTCTCTAAATAAAATACAAAATAGGGCTGGGGATGTGGCTCAGTGGTCAAGTGTCCCTGAGTTCAATCCCCAGTACCCCCTCCAAAAAAATAATATTGGTGGGGGCTGGCATATGAACAGGACTCTGTAGAAACCTACCAATTTCCCCCACATGGGCTCAAAGTGTGACAGTGGTGGTGGGACAGTAGCTGGAGGCAATAAATAACATGGGTGGCTAAGAGAGGAGAGAGGGACTGTGATCAGCCCAGCAACATTCCAGAGAAGACGCCTCATATGGTTTGAGTGTCTCTGAAGTGTCCATTTTAATTAAAGGCTTGACCCTCCGGCTGGCACTACTGGGAGGTGGTGGAACCCTTGAGAGGCAGAGCCTAGTAGGAGGTCCTTGGGTCTTTGGGTACATGTTCTCAGAAGGTAATTCTCAAGCAACCCCTGTGCCCTTGAGAGGGTTAGTGTAAAAGGAGCAAGCCTGGTCCCTCGCAGTCTCTGTTTCCTAACTGGAGATGTGACCATTGGCCCCACTGTTGCCGTCTGCCATCCACTATCCACCATCGACCATCTATCATCCATCATCCACCATGAGGCCCTCACCAGAACTGAGCCCGTGCAGGAACTATGCCCTTGAAACTGTGAGCTAAATAAACAAAACTCTTTTCTTTATAAAGTGGCTTGTATTGTGTATGTTGTTAGGGTAATCAAAACTGACTAGCACATTACTTTCACATATCTGCTTTCTTCAATCCTGCTGTCAAATGGCATACTTGGAAACTTTCTATGGTCATTTAATAATTAATTTTTATTTCTATTCTGACTCTTCTTTGATTTATAAGATGCCTCTTTTACACCTTCTAAAAGATGACTGGCTTTGAATGGTTCTTTGCAACTCTTTGGGAAGCAGCAATGGTCCAGGGCCCCAGGGTACTCCTTCAATCTTGCTCACAACTAACATACTGCTTAAAAGTTTGTCTCTATACTTAAAGAAAAACTTGATTTCACTCATTTTGGTAAAAGGAGATGCCTCTACCACTTTGGCAAGCTTCACCGGGCGTAGGGGGCAGCAGCCTCCAAGGCACTGGAATAGTCTGTGGCCTTTACCATTTCTTTCTTGGGTTTCAAGGGTGCCCAAACACTTCAAGAGGAGTAATAATGACTTCCAGTCCAAAAACCAGAGGGAAGAGAGAAACTCTTATGAGAAGGTTTTATGTCTTAACATATGAGGCTGGTGGGCAGGATTAAGAATGGACAGGATACAGTGCTGGGTACATTGGTTTGTTGTACACTTCACTTTTCAATGAATTTCAGGTTCATAACTTAAAACGTGCAAAAGAGAATATAAATTTAAAAAAACATGGGGAAAAAGGACTAGGTTCTCCCCCTCAGATTAGCATAGTGAATACTGGGTGGCTGAGTATAATAAGTTGTGAGGTGAGAGCACAAGATCAAGTTCCTTATTTTCCCAAAAGGAGAGTTGTTGTTTTCCTTGTTTTGCAGTGTTGGGGATTAAAAATGCTAGGCAGGTGCAAGGCCCCAGGTTAAAAAGAGAGTTAAAAGTGGGCAATTTTGTACCTTTGATAATACAGTAGTCCCCTCCCATCAGGTTTGCTTTCCATGGTTTCAGCTACCTGAGGTCAACTCAGTCCAAAAATATTAAATGGACAATTCACAAGTTTTAAACTGTACATCGTTCTGAGTAGCATAATGAACCCTGATCTATCTGGCCCAGGACGTGCACCATCCCTCTGTCCAACATATCCATGCTGTATATGCTGCCTTCCCATTAGTTACTTAATAACCACCTTGGATAACAGATCCATTGTCACGATATCAATGATTACATTCAATGACCCTTATTTTACTTAATTATGACCCCCAAAGCACAACAAGAGTGATGTTGGAAATTCAGATATGCCGAAGAGAAGTCACAGAATTCTTCCTTTAAGCAAAAAGGGAAAAGTAGAATAGGATATTTTGAGGGAGGGAGGAAGGAAAGAGAAAGAGAGAGCGAGAGAGAGTGCAAATTCACGTAACATTACTGTATATTGTAATCTTTCTATTTGTAGTTATTGTTAATTCTTACTGTGCCTAATTAATAAACTTTATTATAGTTGTATATGTGTAGGAAAAGACAATACATAGAGGGTTTGGTCCTACTTACAGCCTCAGGCACTCAGTGGGTTCTTGGAACATAACGTTGGCAGACAACAGGGGAACTACTGTAGCGCATTTTACACATATTTATTCAAAGATTTTTAATGAAAACATTCATTTCCATGAAAGTAAAAGTTCAGACAATTAAGGAAAGTCCAAATGAGAGCAAATTATGCAACCATCGGTACAGTATAATCACATTCTCTAAACCATTTATATTTTTACTTTTTAAAAATAGGTTCGCAGGGCTGGGGTCATAGCTCAGTGTGGAGCACTCGCCTGGCATGTGTGAGGCACTGGGTTTGACTCTCAGCACCACATGTAAATAAATAAAGGTCCATTGACAACTAAAAAGTATTTTTAAAAAAATCTGTTTGCTTTATCGAGTACTGAGGGGTACAGTAAGTTACTGTATTTATTTATTTATTTATAAGATTTATTTATTCCTCCTTTCAATTTTGACATTTTCTGCTTTATATATTTTGGGGTTATGTTTCTAAATGCTTTTCAAATTCAAAATTGTTATATCTTTTTGGTGGGTTCATTTCATGAAACATCACTCTTATTTTAGTAATTCTTCCTGCCTTAACATTGCTTTTGGATGATATTAATATAGTACCATCAACTTTCTTTTGATTAGTGCTTACATTAACTTTTTGCATATTTTATTATTTTTGTGTATTATATATTTCAATGAATTCTGTCACCTGAATGGTTTCTTTTTTAAAAAATTTTTTAGTCGTGGGTGGATACAATGTCTTTATTTTATTTATGTGGGCTGAGGATCAAACCCAGTGGCCCACACATGTGAGGCAAGCACCCTACCACTGAGCCACAACCCCAGTGCTTGAATGGTTTCTTGATTTTTATTTATTTTTATTAGTGTATAATAGTTGTACATAATATTGGGGTTTATTTTGACATAATTATGCAAACATGGAATATAATTTGCTCCACTTCAGTCTATAGTACTTCCTTTTCTCTCCCTCTTCCCTTTCTTCTACTCCATTGGTCTTATTTCTATTTATTTATGGCTTTTAAAATTAGTGCTTTATAGATATACATAAAAGTGAAATTCACTGTGGTATATTCAGATAAGTACACAGCATAGTTTGGTCAATTTCACTCCACTATTCCTTTTTCCTGTCCTCCTTTCTCCCTCTCAATCTCCGTTTGTTCCACTCTTCTATTTTCATGGGACCCTCCCCCTTTTTTTCACATTTTCTTCTTTATTTTTATATCCATCTGTATACATTGAAATCCATGAGTTCACGCAATAATTTTCTCCATTTCTTTCTTTCTTCTTCTCAGTACTCAGGATTGAACCCAGGGGTCCTCTACCTCTGAGCTACATTCTTCATCCTTTTATATTTTTTTTTTTTCGAGACTGGGTCTTACTAGGTTGCTGAGGGTCCAGTTCATACTATCAACTCCACTTAGATGTTGTCTTAGTCCATTCTGTGTTGCTATAACAAAATACCTGAGGCTGTGTCATTCCTATAGAGAAGAGTTTAACTTAGCTCACAGTTTGGAAGGTCCAAGAACATGGTGCCTGCACTGGCTCCTGTGAGAGCCTCATAGTGGATAGTGTCCCATGGTGGGAGTATGTGCAAGAGAGAGATCACAGGATGAGAGAAGAAGCAAGGAGTGAGCCAAGAAAGCCAACTCAGTTCATAACAACCTGCTGTCATGGTAATTAATCCAGTCCCTCAAGGCCAAATCCGTTCTCCAGAGAACTAACCTAGTCTCTTGAAAACAATGCCAACAGCAGCAACAAAATCCATTAATGCATTCATGAAAATAGATCCTTTATGAGCCAGATGGCTCTTCAAGGCCCCACCACCTCAACACTCTTACACTGGGGACTCTCCCCTTTTTACCCCTTACTTTGATCTAGTTTACACATACAAGAGAAAAGATTTGACCCTTGACTTTCTGAGTCTGGCTTATTTCTCACTTAGCACAGCATTTTCCAGTTCCACCCATTTACCAGCAAACACTGTAATTTCATTCTTATTTTATAGCTGAGTAAAACTCCATTATGTATATATTCCACATTTCCCTTAACCATTCATCTGTTGATGGGTATTTTTGTGTACTTATAATTATAAAGTGCATTTCCTCATCTGCACTCACATGTTTATTGAAGCACTGTCAATAATTGCCAAGATGTGAAATCAACCTAGATATCCACTGACAGGTGAATGGGTAAAGAAATGTGGTATATATACACAAGGGAAAATTATTCATTTGTGAAAATGAAATTCTGTCATTTGCAGCAACATGGATGTTATGTTAAATGAAATAAGTCAAGCACAGAAAGAGAAATACTGCATTTTCTCACATGTGGAAGTTAAAAAGTGGGTATTGAAGAGGTAGACAACAGAATATCGTAATAGAATGTTGGTTGCCAAAGCCTGGTGTAAATTTGTGAGTGGGAAGGATGGAAAGAGAATGTACAAGAGGTACATGGGTACAGTTGGATAGGGGGAATAACTTCTAATGTTCTTTAGAACAGAAGGATAATTATGTTTGACAACAATTAATAGAATATTCACAATAGCTACTCATAAACAGAATTTTGAATGAAAGAAATAATGTATGCCTGAGGTGATATATATGCCAATTACCTTGATTTGATCATTACACATTGTATATATGTACTGAAATGTTACACTGTACCCCATAAATATGTTCAATTATTATGTGTCAATTAGATGTATTGTCAACATTAAATTTAAAATATAAAGTTCATCTCTTTTAAATAGTATACTAAAATAACCCTGGACTGATGAGCTTATTCCATTGGTATTTAATGTAATTCGAGATGTATTTGGATTGCTTGCTATTTGTTTTCTATTTACCACCTAATTTCTTTCTTTTACTCTTCTTCCTTGCCTCCTTTTGGAAACTCTCCAATTGTCTCTCTAAAGGACTGGTGGAATACATTATGTTGCACCCAAATAGTTGACTTAACTTGCAGCTAAAAGAAATGAGAAATACCTCTGTGATCTTTAGGATATATTTTTATGTGGAAAAATCAAGATGGAGAAATGTGTATACAGTATGCTACATTTTATCTAAGACTGTGTAGGAGGTATAAATATATGTGTACATATTTCCTTATGTTAAAAAGAGAATAAATCATAAAATTAAAAAAATGGTTAACTATGGGTGTGGTGGGAACTGGGTTGAAGAAATGGTTGAACCCAGGTCAAGGGTGGGAGGTATGCAAGATGAAGCAGGTAAAGCTGATCATTTCAGAAAAAAAGCATTAAAGACAACTAGGGTTATGTCAAAGGGTTCAGGAACCAACCTGGAAAAAAAAAAAAAAAAACTTCCATAGGTCAAAGATAAAACAATTTAAGTATCAGGAAGAATAATGACTATAGTGACTTTGAAATACAAGTCATGTGAACTAATAACACTTGACAAGCAAGGGAACAAACAACTAATTTAACAAAAACCTCATTGGTCAGTTTTGGAGTGTCCTAGGGAACAGAAGCCGTTAAGTAAAGGAACAAATCACATATTTATCATTTTTTCACATAAACTGTACCCTAGGGTAGTTGACTAATTGATGAGGGAAGTTTCTTTGTAGGAATAACCCTATTTATAAATGAATGAATGATAGGTTTTGGCAACACCTAATGAATTAATGGTTCTAGGTAATGATTATTAATTTTTGCTTACAGCACAAAAAGAGAAATTCAGACATCATGTGCTTTTGGATAGAACACAAATCTCTTATGAAGCATTTTTGCCAAAAAATTGAACTAGATCAAGTTTGTTGTGTTATCACTTAATAGCAAACACATGGGGCAAAACAACATGTAAAATAGAGCTCAGGTTAATCATCAAGGCCTGAATTGTGGGAAACTCATTGGAACCAACCACCACCACCACAATCGAAGAAAAATAATGAAAGAACTGTCAGAATTTACAGATCGAAGAAAGAGATTTAAGTGAATGCCAATTATCTTAAGGGTGTGAGAAATGTATTTGGATTCTGATTCAAATAAACGGAAAAAAGGCACAAAATTTACATCAATCATGGAAATCTTACTTGATATTCAATAACATTGTGATCATTTTTTATTTTATTTTTAATATTATGACATAAGTAACAATATTTGGTCTCCATCCTTAGAATTGGACACTGAAATGTTTACAGATGAAGTAATATAATGCGGATAAGTGCTTCAAAATAACAGGTGGAGAGCTGGAGTCGTGGCTCAGTGGTAGAGCACTTGCCTAGCATGTGTGAGGCACTGGGTTCGAGTCTCAGCACCGCATATAAATAAGTGAAGTCCACTGACAACCAAAAAAAAAGTATTTAAAAAACAGAATAAGAGGCGGAAAAGCTGGGCGTGGTGGCACAACCATAGTCCTTGCTACTGGAGAGGCCGAGGCGAGATCACTTGAGCCCAGGAGTGGAGACCAGCCATGGTAACATAGGGAGACGTGTTTTGAAAAATTAAAAAAATAACAGTAAACAGGGCGGGTGTGGTGGTGTGATGGAGCAGCGGTTAGGACGCCAGAGAACTTTTAAACGCGCGAGGGAGGGTTCATCCGGAGACGGTGAGAAGCTGCTGCAGCCTCAGGAGCGGGGCAGAGATGGCGGTGGCTGCTATACTGGGCCAGCGCGGTCACTTAAGAAGCCCCATCAACGTGGCTTCCGTCCCTTGGAAGGAGAGCTCCTCGGAGAAACGCCGCTGGCGTCCGGGCGCGACTAGGACGCCGTGGGGGCCCTTCGCTTCCTTGAGCTCCAGATCCTCCTCCGAGTGAGCTCTTACAAAAAAGAGTCCCTCTCATTGAAACATATTGTCGACATTAAGTAAACCCAGCCAGCCCGCCACGTCACGGCCAGCAGGTTCAAGGGAGTCGGCCGAGGCCGGAAGGCACGGCGTCCGCGCCCCTCCGCGGCTCCCGCCCCAGGGCGCGTGCGCAGGGCAGCCTCGAGAGGCGCGCGCCGTGCAGGGCGGGGCCACGACCGCACGCCGCGCGCCTGCGCAGGGGAGACCGCCGCCCGCCTCCCCCAGGAACGCGGCGCGTCCGATCCGGCACAGCTTCCCGGAAGCTCCTCGGAGCCGGAAGCGGACTTTCCCCGTGTTCCTCACCGGGCCGGGAGCTATCGCTAGTCCTGAGGGGGGCGGTCATAACTTAGGGAGGGCCAGCTCTCGTGTGGTGGTGGTGGCGTTGGAGGAGTCGCGTTTTAAACCAGCTTCGGGGTTGAAGTCTGTCCTGCGGGAGGCGAGGGTCCCTCGGCCGTCACGTCTGACTCCGTCTGACGGCAGGTGGTCTCGGGGGAGGTCGCCCCTATGCGTAGTGAGGTGCAGCCCGCAGGAGGTTGGGCATCGGTAAGGAGTGGGCGAGGGGGTGGTCCAAAAAGAGGTTATAGTTAAGAATGAAAAGGGCCCCCTCTGAGAAGCTGCGCTCCTTGCAGACTGGAGTGAAGGACGGACATCAGAGGGAAAGGCTGCCGAAGTCACATGGCGCACTAGGAACAAAGTGCTAACTTGAACCCATGATTCCTTTTGCAAGACTTTGGCAAAACAGGCAAACAACAGCCATTCCAAAAAGGGAGGACCACTCCCCTTGAACCCATTCAGAGACCCCTTTCAAATGACCCAAATGCTGCATTCCTTCACTTGATTGAAGATGAACCATAGAGGCGCAGTCATGGAGAGATTGGAGGAGGGTGGCATTCGTGTCGCGTTCTTGAGGCGACATGGTGCGCCTGCTACTGAACAGAGACTGACCATTCTTAATCTGGATGTCTGGCGATGTGCCTCTGTACATTTTCACTTCCATGTGTCAAGGGTTTCCTGGTTGACTTTTCCCGACACTCTTCCTTCCCCTCCTCTACCCCAAGAGTGTTGTGCTTTTTATTATTTTGCCTTGTGTCTGGTTTAGCTAGTAGACCTAAACCCCCACCCTATTGGGTGGACAGTTGGTGAACTTCTCTATGAAGAGAGAGACAGTTAATTTTTTAGGCTATAGGTAGCTATAGGCTGCCATAGGCAATATTTAAACGAATGGATGTGACAGTACACAACATTATTGACACAGAAATTTGAATTTAATATAATTTTCATGTGTCATGAAATATTCTTGTTTTTAGTTTGTTCAACCATTTAAAAGTGTACAAATTATTTTTATCTTGGGCTGCTAGCCAGCAGTAGTTTGCCAGCTCTTAGTAGAAAAACAGAACAGTGTTCACCTGGATTTGGGAATTCATGGAGAGAGGTGCTCGCCAAAATAACTAATAAAACAGCTTATAATCAAAATAATTGTGACGCACTTTTCTGGACCTGGAAGAGTTTATTTCCAGGTTCTCATTTGACCTCTCACTTTGACATGTAATACATACTGATTTGTGGGAGTTCTGTCAAAGTAGGTCTGAGAGTCTGTGGTAGATTTCCCTTCACAGCTCTTTATAGTTCTGAGAGGCAGTGGAAGAAATGGCTACCAGCCTTTTGCAGTTAGGTTGCAGGCAGGTTTTGGCCTTTTTTCTGATTGCTAGTTTTCACAAGTAACTTCTCCTTTTATTATATAATATTTTTAAGGTTAAATTTCATTATTAGTGTTCTAGGTACTAGAAGAGAGAAGGTACCTGGGTCAGTGCTCTTGCAGTCTGAACTCCAACACGTACAGACTAAGGAAATAAATGTGAACGTGTATGTGTATAAAACGAGAAGTTATCTTTAAAGAATACTTTGTACTTTCCTGAACAACTGTGTTTGGCCAGCACTTTGCACAATTAAGAATTATCAGAATGAATTTATTCAGTTAATACTTATCAAGTGTCTGTTGTATATTTCTTGGTGCTGTTCTGGTTCTCAAGTGAATCATCTCCATGACTGCCTCTTTTTTTTTTTTTTTTGGTTCTAGAAAGGGCTATAGGTATCCTTCCAAGCATCCTTGATGACCTCCAGTATTAGTGCTACGAGAATTCCCTTAGTTGTTGGGGCTTCCTAGGACCCTTGTGTAATGGATGGTATGGAAAATGAATATAATACTCCAGGTATAATTTTTAATCAGTGTCCAATCAGGTGGGATAATTTTCAACTTCTGGATACAGATCTTATTTTTATATGGCTTAAGACTGTTCTTCAGGAAAAGCCCTCTATTCTGTAGGCATCAAATAGGCAACTGCATTGTAAAAATCAATAGGACTAAGATGATTATTGGTTATATGGCTTATATATTGCCATATAATATATGGCTTATATATTATTATAATCCAGTATTATATATTGGATTATATGGCTTCAATCTTCCTGTCAAAGTTATAGTGAATTTAAAAAGAGGAGGTTTGGGGATGAACACAATTCAGTTTTAGATTAAATCACTTAAGGTTCTTGTAAAAATGTTCCAGGTAATCATTAAATACATGGTTTTGAAACTTGGCAAAGATGAATGAGAGACCAAACTTTGACAGAGGGAGATGGCATTCTGAGTTCGGCTAGTCTCATTTAGAGATTTGAATTGAAGAAACTAAGGGAGAGAAGAAAAAAGACTCAATGCTCTAATCATAAAAATACATAATTTCATAAAATTGTAGGTACACATTTGCTTATACTCAGAATTTACTAGTATTTTACAAGAAGAACTCAACTAAGTGCTGGAGCTATGGTTCCAATTCTTATTCTGTCACTACATGACATATGATCTCTGACACGAAGTGCTGGAGCAGAACTCAGTGATGCAGTGCTTGTCAGTACAAGAACAGTACGGGGGGGGGAGGTGATTAGCTTATAAAATAAGTTATTATGGCAAGTAATAGTTAAAACAATATAGCTGAGCACCACAATGTGGCACGTGCCTGTAATCCCAGCAGCTCAGGAAGCTGAGGCAGGACGATTCCGAGTTCCAAGCCAGCCTCAGCAAAAACAATGCACTAAGCAACTCAGTGAGACCCTGTCTCTAAATAAAATACAAAATAGGGCTGGGGATGTGGCTCAGTGATCGAGTGCCCCTGAGTTCAATCCCCAGTACCCCCCAAAACAAAAACAAAAAACAATATAGTAGGTATCATACATTTAGTTGCTCTCTTAATTGCCGTCTACTTAACCCACTTGCCAGATTAACTGACAAATTCCATTCCCTCTATGTGTTGCTGATGACGTTGGCATAAGATCTTTTGTAGTTAAGTTTGCTTTCTAGTACATGTAATACTTGATTTGGTTTGTGTGCTTAATGAGACTTAGTTGTTTGCTCCTCAATGTTTATTCCAGTTATGTAGTTATAACCCTCATTACATAATTGTGTAACTGACAAAAATGAGTGCTGATGGCATTTCTTTATGAACTAATAGTTTTATGAAAAAGAAAAACTATTCTTTTTCAACCATTTTGAATGGTTGAAAAGACGTGGTAATGACACTCTGGTTCCAGTGAGCATGTGTAGTACCAGATCTTGGTTTCTAAGTAACTACTTATTTAAAGCATCCTGGAGTTTCTGGAGAAATGCTTCATTCCATGTTGGGAACACCAAAACTATGGGATGAACTTGTGGTATCTTATGTCAGAATGCAGCTAAGTGCCCAAAGAATATACAGGGATTGTCAAAAGGACATTAAGAACTATTTGGAGGTTTCCAACTAGCCAAATTTGAGGCAGTTTAAACATCAAGAAACAATGATTATAATTGACTAACACATTGAGTCCTTTGCTATAACTGCAGAATGGGACATCAAATGCCTTACTGGTAATTAAACTCTTAAACTGGTAATTAAAAGGAAAAGAATTACAACCCCACCTCTTGTGCATTCCTAGTTGATGAAGGAAAGTTCTTTACAGAACAATATCACTTTCACAAATATAGAAACAAAAATAGAATTAAAATTCTGCAAACCTTGTGAAAAAACAGACTTAGGTAAGGATTACTGTTGGGTACTAACATGACTAGGTGAAAAGTTGTTAGTAAACAGGATATTCATAGTGTCAGTCCGTACATTGTTAACTTACAGGAAAAACTGCCTTTACACTGAAGATCTGGTGTTATCACTTCAACAGAATGATTATATGTTGCATTATTGACAGTTAATCTGAAAATTGAGACTTTTGATGATACAAAACGAACTATATCTGTGAAGTGTTAGTTAAAAGTATTTTAACTTGACTCCAACCAAGCCTTTGGCTTTAACTCCTAATTTACAGAAAACAATAAACCACATGCAACAAGCTGCTAAATCCTGAATGCAAAACACGCTGATAACTAACTGCTGTCTTAAAGAGGAAAAACTAAAGGACTGTTATAGATAAATTAAACAGATGAAAAAATTATATAATGTGTGAGAAAATATGTGTGAAAATATGTGTGAAAATTGACTAGCTCAATGGGAGATGTTTAAACACGGACTAGGTATTTAGGATTAGGGAAGTTCATCTTTTCTGAGCTATTGTGGTTATGTAAATGACCTTTTTAATAAGATGCATTTAGAGGTAAAATGTAAGTTACTTTCTAATTGTTTAGTAAAAAATGTGGTAAGATATTAATTTAAAAATCTATGTGGGTACAGTTCATTTTGTTATATTAAAAATTTTCTGCATATTTGACAATTTTCCTAAAAAAAGTAATGGAAAATAATACTCTTTGCTAAAAGTCTGTTGAATTACTCATAGGTCAGACAATTCTAAAAGTGGGAAAAAACACACAAAGATCTAGGATTCTGCACTATTATTCTATTATTTTATAAAGGCATCAATTGCCTCTGTGCATCAGTGGAAGACTATAATTGCATTATTTACATAAACCACAAGAAGGCAGGAAATACACAGTAATGCAAAGAAGGGTGTTACGGGTTGCTAACACTCCACACATTCACTCAATGCAGAGAAGTGTGTCGGGGATGAAGCAACATCAAAAAACTCTATCTTAAATACAACTTATTTTTTCATGATAACTATGGAATAAGCATAATTTGAGCATTTTGCAACCTGCACTTTGTGAAGGATGATACCATAAAATCAAGGGTAACTAATGTCAAAAAAAAGGAAAGCAATAATTTTTTTTTTCAAGAAAACATTCAACAACATAGCCTTGAAGATGCCAGCACCCCAGCCTCTCCTTCAGCACCTGTTTGTAAGATAAACAGCAATGTCTAAGAGAAGCTGTATGGTCAATATAGGCCTAAATTGATATTTATGGTACCAGAATTGATATCATTTCCCCTTCATTTAGCTCAGGAAAATCATCTTGTGCAAAGATGTCCCATGATTTCTGATTTTCTGTTTTTAAGCAATCCCTATTACCCAGTAAATATTTGTTAAACACTTGTTTGATGCATGCACAAATGTTATTTCCAGTTCTACCAAATTCACTCCATGTCAGCCTTATTACTCAACTTATTACTACCTTATTACTCAACTCTATATAACTTATTCACTAATTCAACCAACTTATATTGATCATGTGCAACCCCAAGGCACTAGAGAAACACATAGAGCAAGATGAAATCTCAGCCCTACATTCTTAGAGTGGAATGCTATGGATATTAAATACATAGTGTTTTTACCTATTTCTGCCACTTTCCTCTTGTTAGGACCCTTAAACTTAGTTATAATTGTTTAATGATTACTGTTAGTTTCTGCATCAGTGCTTTTTCCAAGAATTTTTTCTCTGATGTTAAGAATAACCTCTACTTCCACGAACGAAGGAGTATCAGGCTTCCAATTATTCCTTTAAAATCATTTTTGAAGCTTCTTATAAATGGGCTAAGTGTTGCTCTTTTATTTCACCAGTCTCATTCCCTTAGATAAAGCAAGTCCAATCATATTTTCATGTATGTGACACCTATGTATTCTTTTCTGTTTTTACCTTTTCCCTGACTCACTATAGTAAACTCAAGTCTGTTTTATGCTTATTTTCTCTCACACTACTTCCAAAACTTCTTTATTTGGCAAATTGCTTTTGGCAACCTATTTCAGCAGATTTCTTGTGCTTATTCCATGGCAAAGTAGTTAAGATTGTGTCCTTTCTCATTATTCTAAAAAGTTCTGCTGTTTAAATCAGCTGTGATTTTTAGCCCTGTAGCCTTGAGAGGATCAAATCAGGAAGTCTAGGGTCAGGGCACAGTGCACTCAAACGTGTTTCAAAGGAAGAAATGGAATCACGATGAAAACATAAGAAAACAAATGGGAACTGTATGCCTAGTTTTTCCTTCAAGACAACCTTGGATATTAAAATCTGGTGAAACTAAGGTTAACCTGTTTTAAAGATTAATATTTTCTTGGGAGTATTTATTTTTTGCCTATATAAATCTGTACACATCTAAAGGTTACGTACACTAGTTTCTCTGTCCTAACATCATCTTTCATTAAGCTTTGCTTCCTTTAATACTTCAGTATTTGAGGGAAAGTGCAGTTAAATGGTGGTTGCACAGAAATCTTTTTTTTTAGGTGGATTTTTAAAATATAGCTTTATTTTATTTAGTTTTGTTTGTGGTACAGAGGATGGAACCCAGTGCCTCACGTGTGCTAGGCGAGTACTCCACCACTGGGCCATAATCTCAGCCTGCACAGAAATCTTTAAGATATTTTCAACTGTTTTTTTTTTCTCCAAACCTATTGGATCCACATGGCAGTTATGGCATAACAGGAAAAAGGGGAAGTAACCTTTACTTAGTTTAAGGCTTTAAAGCTGGGAATCAATGAAGGCCCCAAAGCATTTTTTTCTTTTCTACAATTCCAAGATTACTCTCCAGTGTGAAATCTACTTGATGGATACTTTCCCAAGTAACATTCATAAGGCCCCAAGAAGTCTATGAAAGACATTTGAGTTGATAAGTTACAGGTTTTTGAATATCCTTTCATAGTTTTATCTGAAATGAATTAAACTGATATCAAATAAAGGCTAAGTCAATGAAATTTCCTTTTAAATTTCACATCAAATTTAAATGTTATATCCATAATACTGATACTTCTGTTGAGTACCTAACATATTGCACTTCTTCACATTTATTTTTAATAATGTTTTAACACATAGAGCAAAGTAAAATTTAAGTGATTAGGTTGAAAAACCCAAATGAAGTCTCCCATATACATTAATTACGATGTTTGACACCCGTATGAACACGCTGATGCTGAATAAGGTTTGTACTTTGGGTGAAGGTTTTACCACATATACGACATGCATAGGGCTTCTCTCCTGTGTGAATTCTCTGGTGTTGAATAAGGCATGTTCTCTGGCTAAAATCTTTGTCACATTCATTACATTTATAGGGTCTCTCCCCAGTATGAGTTCTCTGATGTTGATTAAGTGATGAAGAATAAATAAAAGCTTTCCCACATTCATTACACTTATAGGGTTTCTCTCCAGTATGAATTCTTTGATGTTGGGTAAGATTTGCACCCTGTCTATAAGCTTTCCCACATATATTGCATTTAAAGGGTTTTTCTCCATTATGAATCCTTTGATGTTGAGTAAGATGCACACTCTGGCTGAATGCTTTCCCACACACACTACACTTATATGGTTTTTCTCCAGTATGTGTTCTATGATGCTGAGTAAGGTTTGCACTCTGGCTGAAGGCTTTCCCACATATATTACATATATAGGATTTTTCTCCAGTGTGAGTAGTTTGATGTTGAATAAGAGTTGAGGAATGAGCAAAGGCCTTTCCACATTCATTACACTTATAACACTTCTCTCCAGAATGAATTCTCTGATGTCGAATAAGATAAGTGCTCTGACTAAAAACTTTCCAACATTCATTGCATTTATATGGTTTTTTTCCGGTATGTATTTTTTGATGTTGAAGAAGGTGTGTACTCTGACTGAAAGTTTTCCCACATTCATTGCATATGTAAGGTTTTTCTCCAGTATGAACTCTTTGATGATTAATTAGTGATGAACTATGACTGAAGGTTTTACCACATTCCAAGCATTTATATGGTTTCTCTCCAGTATGTGTCCTTTGATGTATAGTAAGGTGTGCACGCTGGCTAAAGTCTTTTCCACAATCATCACACTTATAGGGTTTCTCTCCAGTGTGAATTCTCTGATGTATAGTAAGGTGGGCACGCTGGCTGAAGGCTTTACCACACTGGTGGCATTCATATGGTTTCTCTCCAGTATGCATTCTCTGATGTGCAATGAGGGATGAGATATGCCTAAACTCTTTCCCACATTCTTCACATTCATAAGATTTCTCTTTGGCATGCGTACTTTGGTGTTTCAGGAGGGATGGGTATTTCCTAAATTTTTTCCCACACACGTTACATTTATAAGGCTTCTCTCCAGGAAGTATTTTCCCATGTACAATACCATATGAGACATTATTGAAGTTTGCCTTGCTTTCATTATAGATAGAAGTTTTATTATCTGATTGTATATCAAACTGTACAATTAGGTTTGAATGCTTTTCAAAATTATTTCTATATATGTCATATTTACTAAGATATTCTTCTGTAGGATCATCGTCTTGTGGAAGGACTGACTTCAAACTGAAATCACTTTCATTAGTGGGAAATTTCTTGAAGATATTTGTTGCTTGTCTCTCTAATCTGTCATCATAGTCATATGATTCTTCCAATTTGATGGTCTGGGTTCCATCCTGTTTGAGTTTAGGAATATCTTCCATGGGAGTACATGTTTGGGCTTTAGTTTCCCATTCTGAAAATGAAAAAGAATATAAAAAGTCTTCCTCTGTTTGGCAAAAGTAAAACATAATAATATGAACAAAGTGCCTAAAGACTATAGCTCTGACAATCTCATTAACATGATCTCTAAAGTTTAGGAAAGGAGAATAAAAAGGCAGCAAAAAGGAGAGTAAATCATTGAAAGCAGAGAGGCTCCTCAGTATTCATCGTGGGTACAGAGTAAATAAAATAGATGAAGTCAGGTTACAGTGCAAAGAGAAGTGAAACTTGGGATAGTTTCATTGAATAATTTATATGATGTTCTCATAACGCAAGCATGCTAACTCTTATCACCTGCTCTTTTCGATCTACTCTACATAATCCTATAAAACATTCCTAAAGCAATCTCATGGAATACTTTCTTTGTGTATGTGTATACTGGGGATTGAATCCAGAGGTTCTTTACCACTGGGCTACATCCCCAGCATATATTTTATTTTTAATTTTGAGACAGAGTGTTGCTAAGTTGCTTAGGGCTTACAAAGTTGCTGCAGCTGCTCTGAACTTGCAATACTCCTCCCTAAGCCTCCTGAGACACTGGGATTACAGCTGTGTAACACCATGCCTGTCTCATGGAGCACTTTCTGTGCTCAAGTATCTCCAGTGTATCTTCAGTAGCCTGAAGCAATTGTTCTCAAAGTACACTCTCCAGAGCAGCATTATAGGCATCACTATTCCCCGGAAATGCATTAAAATTATAGTGTCCCATCTAGACATACTGAATTAGAAACTGTGGTGGTGGGGCTGAGCAATTTGTTTCAGCAAGCACTGAGAGAAGTTCTACTGCACGCTAAAGTATGAGGACCACTGGCTTATAAGGATAAAAGTTAAAGAGAGAAAAAGAGGACTGGGAGTGTAGCTCAGCAGTAGAGCACTTGCCTAGCATGTGCAAGGCTCTTGCTTTCTATTCTCAGTATCAGGAAAAAAAATAAAACATAACAGAGAAAGACAAAGTTCAAAATACCTCCAACTTGGCATTCAGTCCCCAAAGAATCTATCTTATTCTATTCTACAATATCCTCTACACTTCACACTTTACTTAACTTAGTTTGAAGTTATCCACTATTCCCACAGGGTCTATAGGTTCTGTGCTAATCCCAAACTCTAGGCCTTTTTGGATACCCTTCTCTACCTATTATAAAAGATGTTTATAGTCCAACTCCTTCTTAGTACCTAAAATATAATGCAGGTTGATTCAAATATGAAATTGTCTTTTTATAGGTCAAAACAGCTGATTATCAACAATCTTGGCATGGTTCAACCTAATATAATGTTGGGCTTATGATGGAATTTGTTCTTACATGATTATTTCACAAGTTTGTGTGGTTCTTTTTTTTTCAACTCATACATAAACTCTAGGAATAGCTTACGTTTCTTTTAAATTTCCTTCAGAAAACTGGCTCAAGACTTTGGGTATGGTAGCCACTCAATTTAACTGATAAAATAAATAACAATAATTTATAAAAAGGTGAACTCAAATCAAAGTGTACACACATACACAAAACCAAATACACAAAAAACTGGCTACAAGGCAGTCAAGTATGTATTTGTTGATGCCTATTATGTTTCCAGTATGATAATTTGAAACAAATTTCATTTTATAATCCTCTGAAACAGGGGGGAAGCATATAACTTGTAAGTATTAAAATTTATATACAGTAATATCAAATGTAGAATTTAAATATAGGAAAACCCTAAAGGAAAAGCCAATCAAAGGACAAACCAAGTCAAGTTAAAAGCCTAAAATAAGCCAAAATGACTGGGAATACAAATCATATCTTAATAATAATCCTGAATGTTAATGGCCTAAACTCATCAATCAAAAGACTGGCAGACTGAATTAAAAAGAAAGACCCTGGGGCTGGGGATATAGCTCAGTTGGTAGAGTGCTTGCCTTTTGAGCACAAGGCCCTGGGTTCAATCCACAGCACCAAAAAACGCAAGCCAAACCAAAACAAAACAAAAACACCAAAAAACCAAAAAAACAAAACAACAACAACAAAAAGACCCAACAATATGCTGCCTTCAAGAGACTCATCTCAGAGAAAAAGACATCCACAGACTAAAGGTGAAAGGATGGGAAAAAGATACGATGTACCCAGACTCAGTAAAAAAGCAGAGGTTTCCATCCCTGTATCAGATTAAGCGGACTTCAAGCCAAAATTAGTCAGAAGAGATAAAGGAGGTCATTTCAAACTGCTTAAGGGAACCATAAATCAGGAAGACATAACAATCGTAAATATTTATGCTCCAAAGAATGGCCCATCCATGGACATCAAACAAATCCTTCTCAATTCCAGGAATCAAATAGAACACAACACAATAATTCTGGGTGACTTTAACACACCACTGTCACCACTGGACAATCTACCAAACAAAAACTAAACAAAGAAACCATAGAACTCAATGACACAATGAATAACTTAGACTTAACAGACATATGTAGAATATTCCATCAATGAGTGAATACACTTTCTTCTCAGCAGCACAAGGATCCTTCTCTAAATAGACCATGTTATGCCACAAAGCAGCCCTTAGTAAATGCAAAAAACTAGAGATACTACCTTGTTTTCTATCGGATCATAATGGAATGAAATTAGAAATCAATGAAAAAAATAAAATACAGAAACTACTCCAACACCTGGAGACTAAATAACATGCTATTGAATGAAGCATGGATAACAAAAAACATCAGGGAGGAGATAAAAAAATTCTGAGAGGTAAATGAGAACAACAATATAACATATCAAAATCTCTGGGACACTATGGAAGAAAATTCATTGCATGGAGTGTATTCAAGAAAAGAATAAAAAGTCAGTAACTAAATGACCTACATTACATCTCAAAGCCCTAGAAAAATAAGAACAGAACAACACCAAAAGAAGTAGAAGACAGGAAATAATTACTATCAGAGCTGAAATCAATGAAATTGAATCAAAAGAAACAATTCAAAAAATGAACAAAACAAAGTTCATTGGCTTATTTTCCAATGGCCAAATCCAATGATTGATTTAGTTTCTCCTTTAAACTTTCTTCAGTTTTTCACCATCTTTATATAATCTTCCTGCCTTTCTTCTTGAAGGGTCTTTTCTTGACTTTCAAGAAATCATTCTACTTTACTTTCTGCCCCTCCCTCTCTTCCACAGCCTTAATTTTTCTTCAGATTTTTGCTTCTCATTTTTCTTTATTCCTTAGTAACCTTGGTTCTCCTCTTTTAACTCCTGCTCTTCCTGAGTGACAATTACTCCTAAAATCATAAGAAACATCTAGAGCTGCTTATTTCAGTGACATATCTCCTGCACCTGACCCCTCTCCTGGGATCTACTTCTGAATTTGTGACTCAAATCAAGTGAATTTATAATTTAGACTTAAAATGTCCCAAGCAGAATTCATGTTTCTCCTTCTAGATTTTTCTACTTCTTTTCTCAACTAATGGCATCATTACTTTAAATATAGGCAAAAAAGAGTAGTGTATCCTTAACTTCTGCCTTGTCTCTCATGTACTAATATAATCAATTAAAATCTTACTGATTAGTCCCTTAAGAATAATAAAATATAGGAAAAATGGTAATAATTTAGAAACTTTTTAAGATGCAGCTCAAAGTATTTTATCCTTATAAACATATTCATTCAGTAGGAGAGTATGTAGATATTGAAAATAATAAGTACATAAATCAGTAAGGGACTTTAATTAGAGTAGAGGGTAATGGAATATTAATATCTGATAAAATAGGCCTAGTTACATTTACATGAAAAGGTGTGCAGGACACGTGGTTAAGTGAAGAAAAGCAGGTAGGAAGCAGCAGGTAGAGCAAGATCCCACCTGTGTATTATAGACAGGCACTGATAACCTAAGGATGGAAGGTACTGGTAATGACTGAGGGGAGGGACACAATATGTAATTAGCTTCCTCGTAGTGCTTGAATTTACAAACTACATTTTCAAAATACAAAAATCATAATTGACACTAGAAAATGTTTAGGAGTAACGTTAAATGAAAAAAGTAGCATCATAACTAGTATAAAGACAGATGAAATGGAAGATTACATGTATATTTTATAATTTTAACCAACATGCTACATTACTTTTTCTGCTATTTAGCACTAGAAATGTTGTTATACTTTTGTTATAGAAGGAAAAAAATTAAAACCAATTTTTTCCAACTAGGATTTGTTACCCTGCCCCAAAATAACAAAATGAGAACATAAGTGGACTGAACAGTATATATACACACAAAAAGGATGAGCTAGTACCATAAGCTCAGTTTAACTTCAATGTAATCAGAATCATTCTATGGCAGTCTACATACACCTGAAAAGGAAGTATTACAGTTATGTTTTTCTTTTTGTAGTGCCGGGGATCAAACCCAGGGCCTCACACATACTAGGCAAGTAGTCTACCACTGAGCCACATCCCCAGTCCTGCAGTTATAATTAACAAGCTTAAGCAACAAGTGTGAATGATGACCATAAACACATGCTACTATAATACATATATTTTAAAAAATCAGGTTATTAGAAATTAAAAAATTGAGATCGGCAAGCAGGGCTTAAATATATGTATATACCTAACCAAAGTGGTTAGTAAGAAGTGGTTATCTGTTAGCTGATATTAGATCACATAGTGATTTAATATTTTTAATACAGAAGATCAGTGTTGACTTAGGTAATCAAGGAGCACCTCAGTGGAGAGGCATGATCTGAACTCAGCCTATAGAATGGCTAGGCCCTGTATAAACATAAAGAACCATGAAAGTTCTAAGACTGTAATGGTTACCGAAGACCAAAAGTGCTATTCTATTTATGAATTACCAAATTTTCATTTCCTGAAGTAAAACTGATTAGGTATTCTAACTCAACGCTCAATTTATTATATATCTCTGAGCTGGCAAGATAGTAAAATCCTGAGGCCAAAAATCAAGTAAAAGCAGGAAGGCAGCTGGGCATGGTGGTGCATGCCTATGAATCCAGCAGCTTGGGAGACTGAGGCAGGAGAATCACAAGATCAAAGACAGCTTCAGCAACTTAGACCCTGTCTCAAAATAAAAAAAAAAAAAAGGGCTAAGTTTGTGGCTCACAGATTAAGTGCCCCTGAGTTCAATCCTCAGTTAAAAAACAAAAACAAAAGCAGGAAGGCAGTTGCAACTGAAGTTGGCTGCTTGAGATGGCTCCTTAATCCCACTGATAACCTTGAGCTTCCACTTTGAGGGTGCAAGGATTCATGGGTCAGAGGCCAAAGCTTGGGGCCCAACCAGAGGTGAAGATGGGAGGAGTCCCCTGCAAAGAAGATTAAATATGATGCAAGAATAAAAAAACCCCCAAAAATTAACTTCCACAGGGGGAAATAAATAATCTCAGTCTTGGTGTTTGTTCTCTTGGAGGAGTAAAATCTTTTCTCAAAATGCATAACCACAATTGCCCCTTCTTGGGCATTTATAGCCCTAACGTATGCTCTCTGAATGGTCTGAAAAACTTCTCATGCTGTGAAGTTAAGTTTAAGTACTCCCAGATTGGCAGCATCTCTGACTCTAGTCGAGGCTCATTTCCATCACTGTTCATATGTTCTCTCACTGTTTACAGTATGCTGAATTGATTCTCCAATGAATTTAGTGTGCTACAGGTATATTTTGTACCATTCTGTCAACCAAAGGCCATAAATGATGAAAAAGAATTAGTTTTTTCAAATAGTCTGAACCTTGAAATACCTAATGATCAAAGTTATTTTTTTTAAAACAGTGAAGCAATTCACTCTAAGGTAGTGTAGAATATTCTGCTATTAACTATTACTATTAATGTTATATTCTAGCATCAATATTGGTAGACATAGAAGAAGTCTAAATAAGAAGAAAAGGAATAGGAAAGCAAGATGCAAGAGTATACATAGCGTTCTTTTGTATACAAAGGGAGATGAAAGAATACATCAGGCGCTAGGGTTGTGGCTCAGTGGTAGAGTGCTTGCCTGGCACATGTGAGGCCCTGGGTTCCATTCTTAGCACCAAGTTTGAACAAAAATAAAATAAAGGTATTGTGTCCACCTACAACTAAAAAAAAGAATATATCAATGATTTATTTTTTGCAAAGAGAAAAGAGGACAGACAGATAAACCAGAAACAAATGAATATGGTTGTCTATAGGCAGTGGACAGTAAAACATAGAAGGTATGGGACTGCATGTCTTCTTATATGGTTTTGACTTCTGAACAATGTTAGTGTTTTTACATACTCTAAAATATAAAATAAAAAATAATTTAAAAAGAAGAAAACACTCCCCTTAGTGGCATATATTCTAAGGACTAAAAGGACTGCAAAGGAATCTTAAATATTCTAGACAGTTTGGTAGTAACCTTGGTGTAACTCTGAAACTATTTCAGTTTGTAACATATGATAGAACAAATAAGTAAATATATTGATTGTGATGAAAACAGCTTATTCAGTATATGGGAAAGAAGGCACAAAATGCAATATGGAAATATACAAAATGAAAAAGTCTTGTGGTATTGGGTTTGAATTGAGTTATGAGTAAGAACTCATAACTTAAAAAAAAAACTGCTGGGGCAGTGGCACATGCCTGTAATCCCAACAGTTTGGGAGGCTGAGGCAGGAGGATCGTGAGTTCAAAGGCAACCTCAGAAACTTAGGCCCTAAGCAACTTAGTGAGACCCTGTCTTTAAATAAAGTATAAAAAAAAGGGCTGGGGATATGGCTCAGTGGTTAAGCATCCTGGGTTCAATCCCTGGTAATAAAAACAAACAAACAAAAACTATTATATAGTATGCATGTAGGCGTAGGTAACAATGAATCCAATTGTTATGTATGATTATAATATACCAATAAAAACATGGGAAAAAAGCATTGAAAAAGTGTGAAGCAAACAAAAACTTGTGACACAATATGGATGATCCCTGAAGACATTATGGTAAGTGAAATAAGCTGTAAAAAAACAAAAAGACAAACTGGCTGGAGTTGTGGTTCAGTGGTAGAGCACTTGCCTCACATGTGTGCGACACTCGGTTCAACTCTGAGCAGCACATATTAATAAATGAACAAAATAAAGGTCCATCAAGAAATAAAAAATATTTAAAAAAATCAAATATTGTATGCTTTCACTTATATGCTATACCTAGAATCATCATATTCATAGAAACAAAGTAGAATGGTGCTTATCAGAGAATGAGGGAGGGAGAAATGAGGAATTGCTATTTAAGGAGTACAGACTTTCAGTTTTATAAGATGAAAGAGTTCTGGAGATTGGTTGTACAACAATGTGAATATATTTAAAGCTACTTAACTTAAAAATGGTTAAGATGATATATTGTATGTTACATATATTTTGTCACTATTAAAAAATACTAATAAAAAACCACATACATACATATTTACCAGGTCCATCCACTGAACCAAGTTTCCTTGGAGAAATTCCAGGTCTAAGGTAAGTAAAAGGGGAGCCTCAAGAATATTTTGTTAGGCTGGGTTGTAGCTCAGTGGTAGAGCACTTGCCTCACATGTGTGGGGCACTGGGTTTGACCCTCAGCGCCATATAAATAAATAAAATAAAGGTATTGTGTCCATCTACAACTAAACATTTAAAAAAGAATCTTTTCTTTTACTAGAAAGCAAGGTAATGCTCAAAGACTAATAAATTGTGTCAAAAAGAGGGTGGTCTTGGTTTGAATGACTCATGTTGCCCAAATTTGGGGTAGTGGCGTATCAAAACAAATAAAAAAAGACTAGAATGAATAAACTAGTAACGCTTTGAATTTTTAAAAATTCCATTAGTCCATGTGTGTGGTTCATACATAACAAAATTGGGTAGGAGGAAGAGCTATTCTTTACAGAAGAATGCTATTACTCATTTAGAAGAGATGACTGAATCAAAAAAATCCTTTGCAATCAGCAATATAACAAGGCAAGGATCATCAATGAATGTTAAAAACCTTAAGTAAAAGGTTGTCAAGGAATAGAACAGTTATCTGTCCTTAAAGTATTACTCCATAGATTACTTATTAATTACAGAGGGAAAAAAAACACCTTTAAAATGAAGAAATCTTGTAGATACCATCTTAAACAAACTGAGCATTATCAATGATGAGACAAACTGACATTACGAGCCTCTTAAGGAAAAACATGAAAAGCAACATCACCTTTGAAATATTTCTGACAAAATGTTTAATCAATCTAATTAAGAGGAACAATCAGGCAAATCTAGATTGTGTGTCATTCTAAAAAAAAACTGGCTTGGATCCTTTATAAAAGTCAATAATTATGAAAGTTTAAGAGGCACATGCCTGTAATTATAGCAGCTTGGAAGGCTGAGGCAGGAGGATCACAAATTCAAAGGCAGCCTCAACAACTGAGGGAGACCCTGAGCAACTTAGCAAGACTCTGTCTCAAAATAAAATATTAAAAAGGTCTGGGGCATCGCATCACAACCACAAATGTAAGTTTCTTATGAAATCTCTTCCTGCCTAACCACTACTTTTAGTTTTGGAAATAGTTTAAATGTTCTTCTCCTGGGAAGTTCCTTCTACCCGCCCACCTCCAATCTAAATAAAATATTACTTTGTATCTTGTACAATGACTGATATTTGAGATTAAAACATGTTGAAAGAGGAAAAAAAAAAGTCTGGGGATGTGGCTCAGTAGTTAAGCATTGTTGGGTTCAATCCCTAGAATCCAAAAAAAAAAAAAAGAAGAAAAAAGATTGGAGAACACTTCTATGTTAAAAGGGACTAATGATGTTAGATAAATAAATGGCATATGAAATTTCTATTGGATCCTAAACTGGGAAGAAAAATACCTATAAAGGATATTTGAGGAAATCTGAATATTTGACCATGTATATCAATAACATTATTGTATAAATGTCAAATATTTGGAATGAGAGAATGGTGGTGTGCTTATGTAGAAGAATGTTCATGCTTTTAGGAAATATTCAGAGGTAAGATGTTATGACAAACTTCCGAATGGTTCAGTGCAAAAACAAGGTGTGTATAAAATGTCTAAATGATGCTAATTAGTGATTTCAGATGAAAAGTATATAGTTGTTCAATATATTGTGTTTGTAACTTTTCTTTAGGTTTGAAATCTTAAATAAAACTGTGGAGGAGAGAAGAAATGAACAATATCAATCAAAAAGGCCATCAATGGGGACAAGTTCAATACATTGTAAGACAACCAATAAAATATGATGCAGATATTAAAAAAGGAATGAGAAAGCTCTTTACATGTTCATTTGGAACATTTTTCAAGATATATTTTCAGGGCTGGAGTTGCAGCTCAGTGGTAGAGTGCTTGCCTAGCATATGTGAGGCACAGGGTTTGATTCTCAGCACCACATAAAAATAAATAAAGATATCATATCCATCGACAACTAAAAAAATCCTTAAAAAAAGATATTTTTAAGTAAAATAAGCTAAGAACAGAACAATATGTGTAATATGCTACTCTTTATGTTGAAAAATGGAGGAAAAATTTTTATATTGATATTATGTGCAAAAAACCCAATCAACCATTCCAAAAAACCCTAAATAGATACCTGAAACAACTCTTTATCTTCAATATAGAGCTAGAATTTTATTTAAAAATAAAAAATTACTAAAATAATTTAAAAATCCAGGTTCTATTCTGGAGATAAACAGTTGTTTGAAACTTACTTGGCAGGAGACCTCTATAGGAAAATAGTGGTTAATGGTCAAGATCTAATAAAAGTGGTTGCTGCTGGAAAATGCAGGAACTGGGTGAATATGGTATGCAGATGGGAGACTTTTGTCTGTATATATGGCTTTACATATTTTAAAATTTTTGTATGTTGTGAATATATTACATTTTAAAATAATTAGGAAACAAAAAAAAAGGAATTAATAAAATGGAGACAGGGAAATATAGGGGTTTGTTAGTAAACTGAAAAAAAGAAATTCAAATGTAAGTTTTGAATATGGAGCAATGAAAGTCTCAGAAAAGCTCTAAGAGATAGTATCTAGGGGTCACAGACGGATAAAATGAGAAGAGACACAGGGGAAAGGTACCAAAATAATGTTTGGAAACTCTCTTCCTGAAGATGGCCTCCGTAAGACAGCAATACCAAATAGCTGAGAATTCTTTACCAGCTGCTATGACTTTGCAGAGAATGACCCGGCCATATTTGAAAAACAATCTCAACACATTTTGAATATAGATTATTAAGTGCAAAGAAGCTTATGTGCTGGTTTTTCTCTTACCTGGACTAGGGCCTTCTAAAATTTCTTTTATCACCATCCATGGTTCTTCCAATATGGGAATCACAGTTGGTCTATACACAGTCAGTCCTGTTTGGGAGGAACATAACAAATTTAACCTTGGACAATAAATGGTTGTCAGAAATTTATTACCTGACTTCTACTTAGACTTCTATAGGAAAATAATAGTTCAGGGACATGATTGAATAAGAGAATTAGGTCTCATCCTTTTCAAGGCAAGGATTAAAAATTTCCTGCTATGCAAGAGAATGTGTGTCTGGAGCGCCTAGGGGAAGAGTTCTTCTCTTTGAGCAGCAGAGAACGGGCAAGGCAGTGTTGAGCGGTCATCAAGGGGCAGCACTGTGAAACTGTATATTAAGACCTTCATTAGTAATCTTTTATTTGGGAAAAAGGAGAACACAATCATTTTTGTGCCTGAATGAGATGAAACACTCATCTCTAGACCTTACTTTTAGCCGAGTACTTCAGAGGCTTCTTAACAACTAGGGGCAGAAAGATACCCTGGTGGGCACCCTGGGAGGAGAGGATGGGCAGTCCTTACCTAGAGAAACCATGTTCCAATAGTTCTGTAACGTCACCGTCTTGTACAATTCCTTCTGCACAGGACGCATCAGCTCCCAGTCCTCTTGGGTGATGTCTACAGCCACATCTGTGAATGTCATTGATTCCTAAAATATCAAATACAACTTAACTTGTCTCAAGAACTAGTGGAAAGGGGGACAGTAAGACTGAGTATTCATGTGGTGGTGGGGGTAGGGGGGTCACAGAATCTTAAGTTTTAGGACCCTAAAATTTGTCTTGTCAAAACCTTCACCTAATGTATAGACTACTCCATAGCACTCTTCAATGACCCTAAAGGGAGATTTGAAAATAAAGTAGAATTTATTGTTTTCAGTCAGTACTAGAGCACACATTAATGGTTCTGTTTTAAAGAAGAAAGGGTGGAGCAAGGGATACAGTCAATGGTGCAGCAGCTCTTGCCTAGCATGCTCAAGTCCCTGGGGCTTGATTCCCAGCACCACTCACAATCACACCCACTGCCAAAAAAGAAAAAGAGGAAGAAAAAGGAGGAGAAAGAGATTTTGAATTTTAAAGACACATGAAAGAGTTGAATGATTTTCATGTTTTGTCTTAAGAATGAATTCAAGGGACTAGGGTTATGGCTCAGTGGTAGAGCGCTTGCCTAGCATGTGTGAGGCACTGGGTTTGATTCTTAGCACTGCATATAAATAAATGAATAAAAGTAAAGGTCTACCAACATCTAAGAAGAAATTTTAAAAAAGAATAAATTCAACACGTTATAATAAAAATGTTTTCTAAGTCGGGCGCGGTGGCGCATGCCTGTAATCCCAGCACCTGGGAGGCTAAGGCAGGAGGATCGCGAGTTCAAAGTCAGCCTCAGCAACTTAGCAAGGCCCTAAGCAACTCAGTGAGACCCTGTCTCTAAATAAAATACAAAATAGGGCTGGGGATGTGGCTCAGTGGCCAAGTGTCCCTGAGTTCAATCCCCGGTTCCAAAAAAAAAAATGTTTTCTATGCTCTATAATATAA
Organism: Glaucomys volans; assembly: GCA_020662805.1. Taxonomy (NCBI): domain Eukaryota; kingdom Metazoa; phylum Chordata; class Mammalia; order Rodentia; family Sciuridae; genus Glaucomys; species Glaucomys volans. The sequence continues at coordinate 4,874 of JAJEJO010043417.1, read as the reverse complement.
ATGTCATGTTCTTTTAACAATAAAACTGACTCCAACAACCACACTGTTGAATCACACTGCACTTTTAGATATATTTCACAATTCAGGAAGGATAGTATCCCTTTTTTGCTTGTTTCTTTTTGTTAAAAATATTTCTTGATTACTCTTACCTGTTAATTTTTTTCATATTATCATGATTAAAAAGGTCATTTTGGGATATTAAAATCACATTCAATTTATAATTGAGAAAGAAGTGACCACAGTTTCTTTTATTTCCTACAAGATGACATACAACATGAAAAATGCAAAATTTATACTATGCTTAGTTTTAGATATTTTAAGTTTCAAAAAATTTTATCATCTGATTTTTATGTATAAGTAAAAGAGGGATAAATTTTTGCATGTTACCAGTCATTTTACTCAACTTTTCGATCACTGTTTCTAACAGTTTTTCCCTTGATTTTATTAGTTCTCCACATAAATGTTCAGATCAAGTATAAATAATCATTTTAATTTGGTTGTCCAAGGCGTTTTAATTTTAGGCCTTGTATATTTTTCCAGTGAACTCTTCTCTTAAGGTGTCCTGATTGTTTTTCTTTAATATAATACCTTTCATGATCAAACACTAACACCACAGAATGCACACAGTCTTTAATTACTTATTAATGAGGAAAAATAACATTAGCAAATATTATTTGTTAGTCACTTAGGGCAGTACAGGGAAACCACCAGTCTCATAATGTTTTATTATTATAATCTAAGAGGCAAATTCTACATATTGAAAATAAGTAACTCAGGTTGGGGGGTTAAATATCTTATTCTAAACCATGAATTCAATGACAGAGTCAGGAACTAAAACCTGGATCTCATCTGGATGTTTAGGTTAATCTCTAACTTAAAAGTCAAGGAGTGAGGAAAGGCATATTAAGGAAAAGGCAAGCAAATTGACTGAACAGGTAATGAAGGAGAGAAACTGAGGCTTAGGTCCTAGTTAGGGTTTTTGTGAGTTCAGTAGTTATTGAGTAGGATTCACAATAGAAAATGTTCTCTCATACTAAGAAGGCACTTTAAAATCACAAAAGAAAATCAAACTCACTTTGGTAACCAAGTCATTGAGCCACCCTGCTTGGAAAGCATGTCTTCCTCTGGGATCTTCCTCTGGAATCACCTGGGAAAGGGCAGAGTTCTGGGGAACTATGGAGGAGAAAGAAACCATTATGGAGATTAGTCCTATTCACATAGCCTAGGAAATCCTTCACCAAATACATGCCCACACTTTTCTTTCTCTCTCTTTTAACAGGATTGAACCTAGGGACTCACACATGCTAGGCAAGTCTCTGCCACTGAGCTCCATGCCAGCCCTTTTAAAATTTTATTTTGAGACAGAGTATTGCTAAATTGCAGAGATTGGACTTGAACTTGTGATCCTCTTGCTTCAAATTCTGGAGTAGTTGGGATTATAAGTATGGGTCAATGTGCCTGGCTAAATGCTTAAGACTTTTCTTTTTTAAAATTTTACTTATTTTTATGTGGTGCTGAGGATTGAATCCAGGGCCTCACATGGAGGTAACCACTTCACTACTGAGTTACAACCCCAGCCCTAGGCTTTTCTTAAAATGAGAATGAAAAAGAAAGCTGAAAACGGCACTCACACATCAAAGTCAGAGGGAAGGGCCAGTGATTTGTCCTAAGACATCAATGCAGAATTCAAAAACAAGTCTACTTTAGCACTGTTAAGAAAATTCAGAATTTTCTACTAAATCCTTATTTGATATAAAATTTGTGAGTTGCCTTTCTTAACATGGGAATATTCTTTGGAATTTCTACCTTTTTCTGGAAATCACAAAGCAAGTGATTTATTAGTGGAGTGGTGTAAACCTCTGCAAGTTAACTTTCTGAGGGTTCACACAGAGGTTAATTTGGTTATGTCTAGTGAATCTTTCATGAAATTCATACTGTGGGTTTACATAATGTGTTTGGTCCTAAGCAATCTTGAAGGGGAACACCCTGCAGGATGGAGCTCATGTTAAAGCCCTGTTCTCACTCACTCACTTTTGTTCTCCCCAATTTCTTTAAAAGAGCTGTTCTCAGATGTACTAATTGTCTTCTCTAACCACCCAGGATTCCTCCCCTCTCTGCTCTATAATTCTCACCTTCCTCTTCTAGAATCTGAGTCAAATCCTCTACCAGAGTCACCACTTCCTCGCTGCTCTCTGGATACTGGGACTTTACCCAAGTCCTAACCTCCCCAGGCAGGATGGTCAGGAACTGCTCCAGCACCAGTAGCTCCAAGATTTGTTCCTTTGAGTGAATCTCAGGCCTCAGCCACTTAAGGCAGAGCTCTCGGAGTTGACTCAATGCCTTTCGAGGACCAGCCAGGTCTGGGTACAGAAAATTCCTAAAATTCTGCCGACAGGTCTCAGTATCACGCAAGAATCTTGAAGTAAGGGTTTGCTTCTCAACATTGTGGGTTCCACTTTGAACTTTGTCTGGCTTCCACATTAGAAGGATTTGGGAGTGTGAAGAACTGGTCATCCTCTTTCTTGAGGCTAACATTTCTATAGACAGGATAGTCAATCTGGCAATATTCTTTATTTCTCCAGTAGTAACCCAACAGCTTGAAGTCTTATGCTACAGCCACAAAACCATTTTTGTCAAGGGTTGCTGTAGCCAGGGAAGAACAGAATATAGGTAGTTAGTGGCCTTAGTTGCAAATTCTGAGCCCAGAACTTGCAGGGATGAATGAGACCCTGAAACACAAGAATGGACCACAAGGTCAAGAATTTCTGGTGTACTTTGCTACACGTGCATACACACACATACACACACAAACAGACTCCTTAGTATGCACAAATAAACTACACTTTACCTCGGTCTTCCTTTTATCCTTGAACTTGTAAGAGAACTTCAATGTGTTTGGGGGTAGTGGGAAGGATGGAGCTACTATAAAAAGGTGTTAGAAGCAATAATTGAAAGAATCCTGAGCAAAACAATTAACTTCTAATTTGTTGAAACAAAAATTAAACATTTTTAGTGTTAGTCACCGATGTAACAAGCTGTAATGACTTAACTAGTCCTCAGGAGTAGAGCAAACCTGCTGTTACCGGGAACAAACTGGGAAGAAAATTTCTTAATAAAATGGTCAGGGTTCCCAAGAGAACTGTTAGGAAAAACGGGCAAGCCATTAATCTGCCTGGTATGTTAATGCCGGTCTATTCTAGTTTTTCACTGTCAGAGGCCTTAAAAGACAAGCCAGTTGGATTGGGAAGCAGTGGGAAAGATTGTTATGATTGGAAACCGTTTCAGTGCTTCTATAGGAAATAGTTCCTTAAGGAGGTTTTTAAAACCAGGATTCCAGAAGAGAACCTCGAAGTGACCTGATCTGCAGGAGAGCCCACACCCACCTGTCCCCGAGCTCCAGCTCTGCGACCTACTGAACCACAGTCGCTACGCCAAAGATAACTGTTCACAACGCTCTGCGAAGATGCACTGGCCTCGCCTCGCCTGCCGCCCCTCCCAGCCGTCCCCTCGCACTCTTTTTCGGATGGAGGTCGAGGACAGCGCGTGCAGCCGGGACCCCAGCGCCTGGCGGCGATGGGTATGCGCGCCACCCTACGCTCCCGCACCCCCAGCGCCCCCTCCCTCTGCCTTCCCTGCAGGCCGGAGCACCGGGCCGCGAGCGTCGCGTGCACACTCGCGCCCGGGACATCATTACCTGTCGCTGGGAGCCCGTCACTCCGCAGCCCAAGCGGCCCGAGAGGCCCCTGGCAACAATGGCGGCGGCGTCACGGGCGCCTGCGTGGCGGGCTCCGTTCCGCGCTGCAGAGGGGCCTCCGGCTCGGCCGCTTCTTTTCTCCGGAAGGGTTACGCGACTCCAGCAGGAGCCACACGCTCCAACCCGGTGCTGAGAAACCCGGCCCGAGACCCCCTCGCCTCGGCGTCGCCGCGACCTCACCTCCGCGCCACTGCGCATGTGCGCCAGGGGAACGCTGCGCGCTCGCCCAGCCAATCGGAGTCAGAGCGCTGGCCCCCACCGCCCGAGGCCTGGACCGGTCTCCATGGCAACCTCCTCCGCCCGTCACTCTGACCTGCTCGTTCTCCTCAAAGGCTTTGACGGGAGCTCTGAAGTTTGCGCAGAGATAGGTCTGGTAGGCAAACCTGGAGGTCAGAGTTACCAGTAGCCGGCGGAGTGCTTGAAGGTGGACGCCCGAGCCGACCACCCAGGGAAATGGGCGCGCTGCCATTCCTAGGGAAGGAAGGGCAGGGAAGCTGTGGGTCTAAAAGGAGCGAAACCCGAAGTGCTCTTCCAGGGCTCACTGTGCACAGACCCTTAAAGTTCTGAGTATCTTATTAGGAACCTGACCAAAACCACCACCACCACCACCACCACCACCACCACCACCACAATTCCAGGTGTCCCTGATATCTACTGCTTGGTGAACAAACCACTCCAAAAGGTAGTGGTTTAAAGAACAACCACTTAATTATGCTCTCGAATTGTGAGCGTCAGGATTTGGGGCAGGAAATGGTAGGGGTGGATATTCTTTGCCTCGTCAAGCCTCCGTTGAGATGACTTGAGGCTGGAGATGTTCACTTTCCAGATGGCTTTTTCACCCACATGTCTGGTACTTGGGATGAGATGAATTAAGGATGAGCTCAGCTTGAATTAGACCTGAATGCCTAAATGCTTTCTCTAACTCAACAGACTCAGAATAGGTGGATTTTTTCCTGGGGGCTCTGGGTTAAAGTGTTCCAGTGAACAAGAAAGAATACCTCTGTCTAATTATGATGTACTTTAGAAGTCACCTAGCACCAATTACGTTATATTCTTGGTCAAAGCACTCACAAGCCTACACAAAATCAAACAGAGGCAGATGTAGACATCATGGGGGGGG